>JAEPRB010000416.1:0-23802 GCA_016758965.1 Circinella minor
ATTATGAAAGATCATCTTTATGATCTTTAATTAATTCTTTTGTGTTGTCTCGTATGGATCATATTGATCCATATTCTGTTTTTAATTTATTTATTTTTGATTTTCATTATTTCTTATTCTTATCAAGGCAACGATCATGTTGTTTGCATAATATTATTATTTTAATAATATTATCATGTTCATACTCATATTTGGAAATATTATTTTTATTTTGTTTTTATATAAATACCATCTAAAATAATAATAATAAAAGAATGAATTAACGAATTAACGAATTAACAAACTATCTAATTGTCGAGTTATCTATCTAATTATTAACTAGTCTACTTGTTTCTTATTTTACCTTCCTCACCTTCTTTATTATCATTTCCCTTGTGGCATAGTTTATTGTGTTTCATCTACCAAAGAATCCTGGTTATTATTGTTAACGTTAAGGTGTGGTGATTAGTCATATAAACTTACAACGGATCTGACATGTTGACACGTTGTGTGGTAGTTGTGTTTGATCAGACCAAAGATAAGGTTCACGTGATTTGTGAATTAGAATTGATCCTTGGGTGGTCATGTGACCATTCAAGTATGTATAAATATAGGCGGTTTAGCCGCGAATTAATAAATCTTTATCTTTTCTACCTCTTTCACTTTTACTTTTACCTTTTCTTTTCTTTTATTTTGACAGACTTTTCAACAAGGGAATTTCCACCATGTGTCATTGTGACACGCTGTGGAATGGATTATCCGGCCAAGCGGTTAATGCCTCATATTTACCCAAAATGCTTACATAATCGACCCTAAATCTATCCATCCGAATAATCATTTTCTTAACCTCCATGATTTTTAAACTAATTCATTCCCTTTTACATTCCTTCATCTTTTCCGATAGTCCATCCATATTTTAGTAGCTTATTCCCTCTATCATTTTCTAGTCTATTATTTTCTAACTCCTATCAGACTATTTTATACACTTATTATTTTAGTTTATTTTACCTCCTATTTCCCTTATAGTCAATTCATATTAGACACGATTCCTTATTTTTATTTTATCCTATGTTCTTATATCTTTTATCCATTTCTTTTTTTTAGTTGTCAAATTACCTTATAATTATTAGTGTTATCATCATCATCATTATTATCCTGCCAACACATAATTAGAATATTTCATCATAAATCTATCCCTATAAATAACCATCAATTTTTAAGTAATAAAAACATCGAAGAATTCACCTTTCATTATTTCCTGTTGGAATCGATCCGTTTTTCCTGTAATAATTCTGTTATTGGATTAATTGTTGTTTGTTCTGGTATAAGCATAATTATTCCACCCCTTTGTTATTTTATTGTTATTTTTATCTTGCAGTTACTGGCTGTGTCCATTTTATTTTATTCTCTTATTATTTTACACTCACATCCGGAGGATTATCTTACTTTCCCTGTGCCGTACGTGTCAAATTGGTGAGCAAGGTAGGGGATAATGACTGGTGAAAACACATGTTCCGCACATAATTCTACTTCTTCGGGAGCTAGTAAACGCAAGATAACCAAAGTTCTTATCTGAACCCAAGGAATTTACTAGTTCCACGAGTGAAAGAAATCCCTTGAGTTAGTTTCGACATGTTGATCGTATTCGTCGAGGTTTGGATCTAAGTGATGAAGAGGCCATCCTGATTGCTACATCTCATTTTTCTGGTCGTGGGATACTATCAAATCTGAAGTGAAAACATGGGCTGTATTTACTAAAAAATTTAAGAAACAATTTGCTGACAACTTGGAAGATTTATGGTGGTCCGAAATAGAAAATAAAAGACAAGGCCATAATGAGTCAGTGGATGATGTAGCATTATCACTTCGCGAGTTGTTCAATCTGGTGAAAATACATGATGAATCTTTCCAAGTATGCTCTTTACTACAAGCATTAAGACTGGAACTGACATTCGAATTAGAAAAGAAAGGTAGTTCTGGTACCTGAGAAGAAACCGTATCAAAGGCAAGACAGATTGAATTAGTAATAAATAAATACAAGTTACCAAGTTATAACTTATCACCCAACCGGCCTACATATCGTCATAATATATCTTTACCTGAGAGAAGCAACTCAAACGCTAATTCAATCAAGGAAGATGCAAGTGTAGCCAATGAGTCCATAGGTTCGACCTTATCGGAATTAGTTGAAGGAATGCGCACATTAAAAATCAATTTGGTTGACCAAGGTCAAAAGAAAAACAATGGTGTAAAGCAACCTTTCAAGTGTTTTACATGTGGTGAAGAGGGCCACCATTCTAACAATTGTCCAAGTAAGAAACCATTGGGAAAAGCCAGTGGACACCAATAAATAAGGGTGTTGGTGTCCAAGAAAATAATGAAAAACACCTTTATCAAGAAAATAAACAAGGAGCAAGACTAGTTGGAAACGTTGAGGTGTTTAACGCACAAAAAAGATCGGCTGATGATGCACAATTATCTGTAAATGGTGGAAATACTAAGCGTAATGGTGGTGTTGCTAATAGTGGTAATGTTGTTTCGGCGATGAGTTGTATGGAGCAAACTGGTGAAAAAGAAAAAGGAAGTTTACGACGCGTGGCCCCAAAAACAAAAAGAAAATCTCCAAGGCGATTAACAGTCCATATTCCGAAAAAGGACATATGGAGGCGCCTCAGTCAGGTGGACTTGGGACTAATAGTGGCAGACTGGTTATCTTTGGACAAACAAGCATATTTTGATCTTCGTGGTGGGTTACGATATTTATATGGTCGAAAACCAAGAACTAATATAGTAACCAGATCAAATAATCAACGAGGTCAAGTTAATATGGCTCAAGCTATTCCAGAAAATAAACAAGAATCATTAGAAGATGATTGGCAAACCGGTGACGAAGATGATAGTTGGCCATCTGACAATAGTGATTACGATGATCAATCACTGGATGAATTATATGATTCCAATGATATAGACATGGAATATCCTTATGACTTAACAAAGATGCAAAACAGTTGACCGATGCGTGCCCCTATTGTCATTAACAGCAAATGCATCGAAGCTATATTCGACTCTGGTGCTGGTATTAGCGTTATAAGCAAGACCTTGGCTGACAAATTAAAATTAAAACCTACCACTGACTCGTTACAATTATCTTCTCTTGATGAAACCATAGGACCTCCTTGCAAAATTGTGACCAATGTCCCAATTAGAGTTGCAGGAAAACATAGACCTGAACACACTGCGCAAACAGCTAAGAATCCACAACATTTTTTACTTGGGAATTCTTACAGCCAAACCTGGACTCTGTAAGAACCACAAAGTTATAAGTTGTGGATTCCTATATTCAAAGTGGGGGTATAGCTCTGCATATTTATTTTAGTTTACCCCTGTTCTCTCTATACGTATGCAGTATTTAAGTTTTTTTTACGATGACATGCATAACATAACCTTATGTATACTAGTGTATATGGTAATATTAATTTATTCTGATACATTATATTTAGAATGGATGTAAACAAAGAATAAAAAAAGAGCAAAAAATATTAGATGGACGATATATGAAATAGGTTTAAAGATAATATTTTATTTTATTTTTTTAATAATAATAAAAACGATACAGCTAATTTGAAGATAACTATGAATCATACTATTTAAAGGGGTAGAATGTATTTTGTAAAACTAATAATAGGGGTATGCACTATTTGCATGTAGAATATATGAGGATTATCCAACCGGATGAAAAACTATGTAAAGGGGAACTCAGAATAGTCAACTTGGAGAATGCCAGAGATTACTAAAAAATGTTGTTAATCTATATAACCAGTGAAAAGAGATGTAGAAAAGTTAATTAGTAAAGAATAAAAAATAAAAGTCAAGTAAATGGTATAAAAATAATTGTGAAACGGATACTTACAATACAATACCATATAACTAAGAGTCGCATTTATCTAACAAAAAAAATATATATGAATAAATTAGTTACGACGGTGAGAAAATGATAAATAAACAGTTATAATCAAAGGGATACTTAAAGTAATAAAGATAAAAAGAATAGAACGGATAACCATAGTAATAAATTCAAATCTGTATCCTATAAAAAAAGAAGCATTAGATTGAGAGAATTTATTTTATTTGAACAAATAGTAAAAAAGAAAAGGAACTTACCAGATATAAAAAAAGAAAGAAATAGAGGGAAGAGAAGCAATAAATATGGATCAAATAGCCAAGTACTTTATATACCCCCTATATATACATTATAAAAAAAAGTTAACATGCATATCAAGCTCTCTATAAAAAAAGTAATTAGTGAAAGATATACTTTTCTTCCCTTTATTTTCTTTTTTCATCCCCCAAAAAATCTTATCCTCAAATAAATCGTTTTTTTTAAAAAAAAAGAACTAATTGTTTTACTTTCTTATTACTGATTAGATGTCTTCCAATAACAACAACAACGATAACAACGCTCGCCGCCAGCAACATGCTGAGAGAATGGCAGAAGTCAATTTTCGTCGTTTGCAGGACGAGTGTTCTTTGCGTACTCAATATGCTGCAATGAAAAACCAAATGGATGCCATGTCAGCATACATGGCAAGCATCCAACAACAGCAGCTTCCTCCTCCTCCTTCTCAAAATCCAGTACCTGAGATGGATAGAGAACGCGTGAATTTTGTGATTGTAAGATAATTTACCTTTTATTATTCATAGATCATATATAATAAATTCATTAATCAAAATTCATAGAGAAACATCCACGCGCGCCATGATCTGTTTGTCGATGGTCATGGATATAATTACACGGAGACATTCCGTTCACGTCACAACAAAGAGGTGACATCCGTTATCTCTGCGTACTGCAAGGGTAGTCCTGGTGGCTGTGTGTTGGACGACAAGGCATTGCACAATCAGATCTTGACGTTCTTCTGTTGTATCCAACACATATTATTCATAAAGATAATTATTTGTCATTTTAATTATTAAAGTACAGCGTATTTTTAATTATGCTTTGCTGACATTTCGTGTACTTCCCTATTTGGACCATGATTTGTAAGAACACAGAAGTCCGTCTTCTATAATGATAACAGATAACAGCTGCGTAGATATATCATATCGTCAACCGCTCAAAGTCTAATCTTAATATCATTAATCTTATATTCATAATTCACACGGCCATGACAAATTTAAATCTTACGTATAGCTATATACACTTATCAATATATATCCCACCGATAATAAGATTCATATAAATAGAGATAATATTTTATTTTAATAAACTTCAGTTCAATTATTGTTCTTTTGGGTCTCATTGACTTTTTAACGTCTCTTTATTTTTATTATATTTGATTGATATAACATCTTCTATGGCCAGAAGGTAACTTCAAGCCGGACTATCGGGCAACAAGCCGCCATTGGTCAGCGTAAACGACGCTATAAACGGGTCTGGCATGTTAGTATAATTGAATAAAAGTTAATATAAAATGGTTTATTCAAAAGAAAATACTTCTTACAAATTATTACATTATAGAAACTCGCGGCACGTAAAGATGCTTATCAGAAGTATAAAGCTTCACTAGAGGCTCAATACCCTGATGGTGAAAAGCTTCTTTGTTGTAAGTACATGTCACCCGAGCTGTCTGATGCTGAATCAGAGGCTGATGGTCTCGTGCGGCTTACGCCATCATTCCGGAAGCCCAATATAAATCATGAATATATAGTAATTAAGAAAAAAAAATATTGTACTAAGCGAATTTCAATGTAAATTATATAGGTCGAGAGATATTTTGGAGAGCTTGACAAGTTGAGCAAAGGAGGAAGAAAGCGAAAGGGCTTAGAAGCCAGAGAAAAACGTGTTGACGGGGTTGTTGAAACCCCAATTAGTGAAGAAACAGTTGCCAGTTGGCCTGACTGGGCAAAATAATTTTTTTTTTTAACTTATTCACCTTTTTTTATTTTTATTTTATTTTTATATTGTGTGTTCTATTCTATACTTCTATTCTACGCGTCATTGGAATCACGACAATCTTGGATGTACAGTGAGTATTCGCTAAACCGGTACTCAATATATGTGAGGATTTGTACCGGTTTAGCGAATTGAAACGCACCTGGTACTAATATGTAGAATATACTGGAAAAATAACTATAATTAGATTAAACTGTACAGATAAGATAAAAAAAATGATAGTTCATATAATCTAGCTTTGCTACTATAAGCTAATCTTTTAGTAATAAAAATGACAATACGTAGTGTACTCACCAAATAGTGATAATGAACCAGAGATTATATTTACCACAAAGTGTGTTTAATATCATGGACCATGGTTAGTAGCAGTTGAATAAACAAGTAAGAATGAATTGTATCAACAACATACTTACATATTCAATGGTAATGAACAAGTACATGACAAAGTTGAAAATAAGTACGTATGTACGCAGATGAGGAGAAAGAAAAAACCATCTGTGTGAAGTTGGCGAAAAAGATCAACAAGATGTTGAGAAGCTTTTTTTTGACGACAAGAATGATTTGTGTATTTTAATTGCTACAGAAACAAAGTAGCCTACTGAAGAAAAAAAAGGGAAGAGCTGAGATGACGTTAAAAAAAAGCTACATTACTGATTTTATAATAAAAAGACTAGTATTATATTATATACGTAAAATAAAATAATACTATTATAAACCCGGTAAATATTTGGGAAAGCTCACCGGATACCGGTTTAACGAATCACTGGTATTTTACTAAGTATATAAAAGATATTTGAGAGATACTACCGGTTTAGCGAAATATCGGTTTAACGAGTACCGGTTTAGCAAAATACCCACTGTATTTGAGTTTCCTTATGGTCCATATGCTACAATAGCTACTTGGGAAGAGATGCGGTGAACTGGTAATATAGAGTGACAATCATCTGCCATGAAACAATTTCGCCACTCCTCAAGACCTTCTTGTTCGAAACGTTGACATGCCTTAGTACGATACCAACGGACATATGCAAAATAATGCTGTTTTGGCACCCGATCAACAACAAGGACATGACGGAAATAATATTGGACTTGACCTGTCCAAGCTACAACATCACCATGTTGAAGGAATAATGCTTGTATGTGCGACCCTCGAATTGACTTTGATGATGCTGGCCGATATTGCTGACCAAATATTTCGATCGATCAGAACTTTTCCGCCTTATTATAACAACATATTCTCCCTGGCGTTTGCTGCAGAATACTATATACCCCATCATAATGTTGTTGGTAATGTCCTAACAACAATTCGTATGATTGCCCATTGAATCTTGTTTTTTGGCCTTCAGTCATTGATAATAATGTGTCTCCTGGCAGTGGCTCGCTCCCAATAACGTCGATAGTTGGATCTGAAGACAATTGATTAAATGTAAGCGGGTTGTATTGTGTGTGATTTTGTTGATAAGGCATATGTGATTGACCAGCAATCTTTAATAAAATCTCTAGTTCTTGTGGACGACCTGCCAAACGACTGCTTATCCTTATATGAATAAAATCAAGTGCACCAGTTTTTTCAATGAACCGTTTCATAAATGTCAATTCAAAAGAATCTTTTTGGTCGGTTTTGGCATCCTTCATGAATCCGTTGTACCTCTCGAAGCTGAACAACCAATACGTATATATGGTGGAAAAATTCTCGATTGTTTCGCGTAAATGAAGATGAAGATGCATATTTGGTGTTATGCACTCTGGACCGTATAAGGAACAACAGCGTCCGACAAACTCTTTCAACAATCAATCAGCATCATCAATTTCCTGGTATGTAATAGACGTCTTGGAAGGGATACAACAAGCATCAACAAAGTTCATCCAGTTATTTAAATGTGCGGCAGGAAGTTTGTCTTTCAGGACAAAAGGAGAATATACCAGGCACCATGCTTTCCAGTCAGCAGCTGTCATGAATCCAAATTTGCGTTCAATTTTTCGGTTTAAAGATGGGACGCCAGGTGGCAATACAATACCATCCGCCAATTTTTGCATGTCGAATCCATTAGCATTGGTGAGCAGCCCATGTTCTCTCCATATACCCACCATTCGATCAGCAGTTCCAAGAAAAAGGTTATGCATTGGGTCAATTAAAACGCTACGTATGAGATCAAAATATAGGAGTCGGTGAATCTGTGACCATCTTGTACCTGTCTCGCGTTCTATACGTGTACGTGCTGCCTGGGTTCTTGCTTCCAACCATTGTGCTGCAGCTGGTGCATTACTTGCATGAGTTCTCAATCCATGCTCGCGATCGATAATAATTCCTGAATAATCCAAATTAGAAGTTCCTGGAAAAACAACAAATTCTCTTGTGCATTTGTGATATGCTCGGGTGCTGTTATGTGATGTGAATCCTCCTACTTTGCGGGCGGCAGGGATGTCACAAGCAATGTTTAACAAGGCAGCATGAATAAGTGTACTATTAGGTTCTTGATATGTTGGAATTGTGATACCATTGAACAAGCGAAGTAGTGAATCCACAAGAGGTTCCAAATAGGAGTTTATCTCGTAAGTGCTCGGTTCTTTTGGTCCAGGCATAACACCAATAAGAATAACATTTTCGGTTTTGAAACGGTCAGTACGAGGTAGATTGTTACATACAAGATATATGGCACCACATGAATAACCACTATCGAATGGTGCGAACCAATCAATATTTAATGTAAGCATTAGTGAACGTGGTGTTTCTACGAAAGGTAAACCAGTGATGGGATCAAAGAGGTCATACCACATCATACCATCATATACGTCATTGAAGAGACCTGGTTCCATTGTTCGGCTTTTCTATTGTTCAATTTTTTCTTCGAAATTTTCTCGCATAAAAAGTCTTTTCAAACTGTCTTCCAAGGGATATGGGTTTCCACGATTATTTGATGATGCTATTAATTTTAATAATGGTGTATCACAAAGAGTGCCATTCATACGTCTACTTGGATTTGTACAATTTTGTGGGCCAGGTAATGGATAAATTGCATGACAAGTTGGACATGCACTATACATTTGAAGATCCTCAGTCAGATAATCAAGGCCAATCCATTTTTTCATACCAGCGATCGAATGTGGAATACATTGACGAATTTTTTCACTAGCAAAACTACCAATCAACACAGAAATGACGCTAATGAGAGTGTTTGCTATACGTTCGGATATGTGGTTGATTTGAAAAAGAACGAGGAATACAAAAATATAGATTAAAGGATGTTGTAGATGATCGAGTGGGCTACTAGTAGATATGTTGATTTCGTGAGCTAAATATAATACGCATAATGTTAATAATTGATAACTTAATTTTATATTTTTTTTATTCCATCCATTTTTTTTTATTTGATTTAATATACATACCTTCATGATCGTCAACAATTGTGCCATCGAACTCGATATCGATTGCTGGGGGAATTTCTTCATCACTATCAACATTATGTTCTTCATCTTCGCATGGATCAAACTGCTCGGGCAGGAGACCATTAACTACAAATATTCAGGAAGGTATTCATTATTATTATTTACTCGATTTTTTAAGTATTTACACAATATTATATACTATTGATACCCGCAACAAATGTCAACTTACCATCAGCATATTCACCTTCGTCGTTATAATCTTCGTCGTAACCATAATCATAATCGGCAACATTATTATCATTGACAGCATCATAATAATTATTATCTATACCCATCCTTGCATCACCGTCTATGTTACATGAAGGAATGTGGTTAGTTTTGTACAACTTCTCAATTTTTTTAATTATAAAATATATTATTCATACCATCGCTTTCAACAGAGGGAGCACCTATTGTAGCTTCATTTATAATGGCAGCATTTTGATGTGCACGATATGTTCTTCCACTAACAATGAACCTATTCCTAGATTACGCTGTTGACACAAAGGACAAAAGCAAAGGTATGAACGAGTATCGATGATATTTGACATGGTGAGAATACAATAAGAGTAGTAAGATTGGATAGAAATAATATGAAAATGGTTCTTTCTCTTTCTCTAATCACTCTCTTTTTATATTAAATTTTATCATATACTTTTTATTACTGTTATTATTCTTACAATTACTATATTTATTTTATCGACCATTACTATTATACTACTTTTTCTTGGCTCGTCGATGACATGAATGTACAGTAAGTGTCACTTTGTTTTTATTTTTTTTGATAACAATAAATTAATACAACTTTTCGATTAGTGCACCTGTACGTCTTGGCGCCTTGGTAGTATAAATATGTAGTAAGTATTTACTTTACTATTATTATGAGTTTGATTACAAAACACGCCTTCTTGGCAACGCCCCTTAATAGGTAATTGTTAATATCAATTTTAAAAAATATACACGAGGAAAAAAATGAATTATCATTAATGAATATTTTATTGTTATTTATTATTATTATATTTCTTGGCTTCGTTCACGAAATAAATCTCTAGAATTGCACATGCTCAATTCGCGGTTGCAATTATCTAACTTTTCCTCCAACAACTTAATGATCGTTCGATGTTCGATCATATATTCTTCGGCACATACTTCCATCATGGCTTCATTAGCAGTTGTGTGCCAATCCTGCAACTGCTCTTCAAGTTCCTCCTTCTCCTCCATATACACCTTTCTTTTTACTGCTGTTACAGCCTTTTCCATATCTTTTTTAAAACGAATCTCTTCGTTTTTGTCATCAATCTGACGTTGAAGATCATTGTAGATCATTTGCTTAAGATTCTCTTGAGCAACACTAATTAATTAAGCTCAGTTAGAATGCAGGTAAGTGCGTTATACTGTTATGATAAAAATGATGGCTTACAGTTTTTCATCAATAAAAGCGCTCATCTCGGCACAAAATTTTCCCTCCTGGTGCTCTTTCTTCAAACACTCCAAAACTTCTGCACAATAAGGTGACAACTCGTTTTGTGGCACATTAGAAAGGACATCAAACAATGCTTTAATACTATTCAAAATTTACTAGCACTCAATATAATAACAGGTAATAAAAATCGTTTATAATACAATAATGACTTAGAAGAACATACAACATCGTTTCTCGACCGTATAACTGGCCTAATAACGTGTGGAAACTCATTCCATCACTTCCAATGGTTTGCTGTTTGGTATTCATGTTATTAGTAGAAGAAATTATTTGGTTTTAAAATAAAGGTATCAAAAAAAGTTGAATAAAAAAAAGTTAATAATCCTTTATTTTTATTGTTCATAAACAATCATGTAAAAGTATATCTTGTGATGTTATTTTCCTCTACTATTATCCCCCCCTTGTTCCAAGAATACTTTTCTTTTACATACCCCTAAACTTAATCTCTTTATATGATCGGTTTTTTTTCTACTAAACACTGTTGTGCATATTTTTTTTTTACTCTGCATAAAAATACTTTTTTTTATTACTCTCAACTTCCCCTATTTGTTATTGTTAGCTTGAACGGACCCCCTCACTACAAATAAAAAAAAATACATTTTGTTCAAAGACTACAACTAATACAGATTTACTTTCTGATGACTTTTTGCTTTTACCAATGTACTTTTTTTTAAATCAGGAAGATTCCGATTTCATTCATTACTCTTTTTTTCAATAACTTGGATTTTTAAAATAGTTTTTACAGTTGTAACTGAAATTACTTTTTGAAACGAAAATATACCCCCTAACAGATCGTGCAGCAACTTGCACTTACTTAAGAAATTCTTACGTTTTTATTCCTTTTTGTTTATTTCATCATAAAAAAGTGGGGGATTTCTCCCCTAACTTGGACTCTGGAGAATCCACAACTTTTTAACTTATGGATTCTTAGTTGTTTGCGCAGTGTATGTTACTAAACAAATAATTATATTCAACAATTCGCTATACAGTATATATGCTTACCGAAAACAGGTCCAGCACGTATTTTTTCATTATATATTTTTAACTTCTGTGCTACTTGATCTTGGGCTGCTTGTTGTTGTGCTGCAAGACTTTGTGTCCGATTATGACCTATAAAAATTATAGTATCAATAAGTCTATCCATCGTCAACTACAATTCGATTTATACCAATAAGAATTCATTACCATTGCCTTGCACCCAAAATGCATGGTCAATTAAATCAAATATAGCAATTGCAACCTGGAGATTTTCAATTGCTCTATTTGAAGCAGAAAACCTGCCATTCCCATTTGTGATAGAAGCAACAGTGCTTCTGATCTGTTGATCCCACACATGTTGCAACCTTTCTTGGTCATCCTCCTCAATCCCTACTTCCCTAAGAGCTTTCAAAGCATCTCTTCGAAGAAGACATGCATGTCTGAACTTACGTTTCAGATTGGTGCCTATTAAAGAATTAAGATATTTGTAAGTAATCATTATTTTTAACTTTAGTAAAAAATCTCCAAGTCTTGCTCTCTTTTTTTCAGTTCTTAAATAATCAAGATTGATCCACATCACATATACACATCGCCATAAAAAAGATCCAATCACTTTTATCTTTTTTGTATAATTACATACCAATTGTGTCTATCTTCTGTTGCGCATAGAACTCCAAAGCAGTTGACAGTATGAGTCGTCTATTCAGAGAGGACATACTTCTAGTCATAGAAATGAAACCAGAGAGGTTTGACCACATTCTTTCAAGATTCTCACCATCTTGCAATCCCCAACCAGCGTTGACCCTTGGATGACATGTAAGTTGACATGCCGGGCTGTGATTAAGGATATGAAAGATGCCAACTGCAATGAAGAATAATCTTTAACAATAGAATATAGAAATATATATACTATAAATAATAATATTTAATATAATTTTTAAGAATATTATATATATATTTTATGTTTTTATTTTTAATAATCAAATAATTTAATTTAATTTTTATTATAACAATTTTTATTTTGATAATTTTTCTTTTTAATAATTATTTTTATTTTTATATAGATCAAAAAAATAATAACAGATAAAAAAATTATAATATAAATAAAATTTTTTTTATAGATTACATAACTGGCGGAATGGTAATGAGCATTTCCCTCCTTAAACCTAGGACGAAGGACGACGGTTTACTTGATTTTGAAATAAAAAGATGATGATGGATGTGTTGGTCCAGTCATCATGTGTTCTCATTAACAACAATTTCTTCCTTATTATATATAATAATTATTCTATACTTAATGATTATTCTTCAATGGGAACATTTTTGATACAGGTGAGGCTTTCAGTTTTTTTGAGACTTGTCCTCAACTTGCACCCTACATCATAACAAACCTTGATGTTTGTTCCATAATGAGGCATCTGAACCACTTGTTTTAGGCAGCTAAGGATATATCTAAAGCTAATATATACCAGTCAATATATAATTTTATTAATATATAATTATGATTTTTAATAAAACTTACGTTTCACCTGGAGTGGTCATATCCATAGCAACCAGGGGGTAACCATGCACACAGGTACATACAAAAACACCAGTTTGCTCTAAATGGCGTTTATTCCCACCTTTCTTATTCAACGCCTGGAAGTTGCTACAATCTTCATTTGTCTTCAAATATGAAAAAGTTATTCTTTGTAAGTACACATAATCAACAACACTATAATGTCCAAAAAAAAAAGTATACATACTGTCTCATTGTACAAGACAACACTTTCAGGCATTACCCAATAACGGTTCACTTCATCTTGACCCAGATAAACAACATCCTTTGACCGCTCATTCGTTCTAGAATATCGACTGAGCTGGAAGTTTCCATCAGCAGCAACAGTCTTGGATCCATACTATTATATTATATATTATATTAATATTTTATAATTCCTTTAGTGATTTATTAAAAGTGGGGCTAATATCAATAACATATAAAACGTTGTCATACCATATACTTGCATGCTGGGCATCCACTTTCTAAGTTGAAAGCTTCCCACTGCTCCTTTTCGAAATTAGCCATCATTCGAGCATATATCGGAAGAGCTTCAATTAGCCTCTGCTTGAATGAAGCAGGAATGGGAAGCTATATAATTTCAATATAAAAGATAAAAAAATAAGTCATATGCCATTTTTTTGTTATGCGTTTACATTAAATTACCTGGTAATGATACTCAGCTCTTGCCCATTCAGAGATCGCATGGATTGATGTACGGCAAATATAATGCATTAAATGCATGCTTCTAATTTGCTCTACATGAATGGCGACATTCGGATTTTTAGGAGTGAGAGGAAACAGTTGTCTACGCATCAACACAACTGGTAATTTGTGCTACGGGCATTTCTTGCAAAACTGGATCTGGAAATGTCGAATGCCTAATTGTATATGAAAGAAATATATTTATTAATTTGCCTATTGTATAATGTTATATAACTTTTGGACATACCACATTTGAAGATGCACCTAACGAATTTGAAGTCCTTTTCAGGGCATGAGCAAAGTAGAGAATCTTCACTTGGCACCAATGCTGATGGTGATGGTGTTTCAACACCACACCCTTGCTTGAAAGCCTCAAGTAGCAAAGGCAGAATACTAGCCCAACTTCTAGCTCGGTCCTCAGCTTCATTCCACTTTTTAGTTTTGCTTGCTTTAACTACATCTTCCCATTCCGATGACTCAGTGCGATTTATAGGGGGATTGATGGTATGATTACCATCTTGGTCAACAGTTGGAATGACAGCCCGGACATAAGTGCTTTGGCGTATTCCAGCTGCAGACATACTTTTGAAAGTGTCCTTTCATCTATCACCGAAACCATAGTATTTAGGAGGCATGTTTATAAAAGATGGTAATAAGAATTATACAAATCGACGTCTTGTTGGTAGTAATAGAGAGGACAGTGAGATTTGGCGTTATATTAATAGAAATCAAACGAGAAAAGGAGATAATAACAAGTCAATAATGAGACTCAAAAGAACAATTTATTAAAATAAAATAATCTCTCTAGTATTTATATTAAATTCTTATCAATGGCCAGGTATATCAATATGCGTATATGGAACAAATGTAGTCTTCTGATTTGTTAATAATGATGAATAATGACAGTAAAATAAAAGATATCTTTTGCTGTTCTTGATAAGACGATATATCAACACAGCCATCAATTATTACC
This sequence comes from Circinella minor, assembly GCA_016758965.1. Lineage (NCBI taxonomy): Eukaryota > Fungi > Mucoromycota > Mucoromycetes > Mucorales > Lichtheimiaceae > Circinella > Circinella minor. The sequence goes on from JAEPRB010000416.1 coordinate 15,035, forward strand.
AATAAGAAAACAGACCTCTTTATTATTACATAAGAGTCATTAAAACATATCGAGAAACACCAAAATGTCCAGGGCGCAGGGCCAGAGTTAGTGAAACATATTTGATGATATGCTGTATAAAATATGTAAGGTGGGAGTCAGCTAAAGGGGAGTTTTTTGCAAAAATGAAAATATATTTAAAGCCCGTTTGGCTGGTATAATTTATTTATGGAAATCAGAAAAATCTAAAGTTGGTGGAAGTACACGGTGACTTTTGTACTTTTTGGCTGCCCATTCAGCTCTTCTAATGTCTAGTCCTCTGCTGTACATTTCAATAAATTTCCAGGCACGTTGTTCATAATAAATGATGTGCTGGATTGGAATTCTTTTAGGCAGGTCTTAACACGGTTTTGTAGTGATTTAAAAGAATAATCACATTCTTCCCTTGCAATCTTCTTCATTTCAGCCCATACCCTTTCGATCCAATTGCATTCACAATGATACTTTGGATAAAGTTTAAAGATCATATGGTTCTTAGCACATATTTCTTCCAAGAGCGACTTCTGACTCTTAAAATCAGGTTGTGCTTCCATTAAATGAACAGCACAGCAATTAATAGTACTCTGTCCTTTGCAATAACGGTTCAAACCTTGAGCTGGCCATAGACCTCTTTCAATTAATACTCTTTGCAGGCCACGAGGTACACCATTAGCATCAACCATGGATTGAGCAACCCATTGACCATCCTGGTTATAATAGCCACTATTGCGTGAGACTATCTGCTTTCCACCAGGTCCCATGTTCATCCGGTGAGCATTTAGGGCATTATCTGGCATTGCGGAATGGTTTGAACTTTGGTCAAAGCAAAATACACCAGTGCAATTAGGATGAAGAGTATTAAACTCTTCAATTGCTGATTGTAGCTGCTTTGCCATGTTCTCCTTTTTCCAATAGCCATCATGCTGAGCACTAGAAAGAATCGTCTCGCAAGAGAAAAGACTATGGCATGAGCATCCAAATGCACTGAGCATAATAGCACAGCCCTTACCTTTTTTACAAATGATTGTTTCATTGGTAGCAAGGTACAACGTTCGTTTGCTATCGTTGGTGTAAAAATATGTTTCATCATGGGTTACAAGCACTTTTGGTCGATCCTTATAATTATATGTAATTTAATGTATTATAATTAGTAAATATTCTTTTAATTATACGCATTCAACATATAATGGTTCTTTTCATTATTTTAAATGTACCCAAATTTCCATCCTCAGAGGCTCTTGTGCCTCATCATATTCGTCGTATCGCACCATTGTTTTTTTATAAGCAAGCATTCTATCAGCCCACCCTTTGCGATACTCGACAACATCTCGTCGTTCATGTCCATCAATATAAATCGAATCGGTTTTGCTCCGAAATTTAAAGCCCCAGATTTTCAAATATCTTCGAACAGTGGATTCTGAAATTGATTCAACACGCTTGTTTGGTTCTTTTTCATCAATTATAAGATCGGTTTCAATGAACTTTCTTAAAAGTTGAATAGTTCTTGCTTCTGGATTAATTGATCAAAAAAAATGAACACATTTTTCTTTCAAATGCTCATCCCGAAGAACTAATCCTGTTTTGACGTGAGCACCTCTTTTTGATAGAGTTAATGTTTTTGTGTCAAGGTATTCATTGGCCCATTCACATATACGTTGAGCAAATCACTCTTTCTGCTGCCACATGTCTCTGCTTAGTTGTTCTGAAGCTTCCATCTTTCCAACTCCATTCGAAACTTTCGTAAAAAAGTGATAAAGAGTAGAAAGACGTACTCTTTGCAAGAAGCTTAGATTATCTATCTTTGTATGGGGGTCAGCATATTTTGCAAGGGCACTTGCACATTCTTTCATGTCATCCACCTGTTGTTGTTCTTTCGTTTTCGTTGCTACCTTGACAAGGTCTTTTTGCTGCCCAAACATTTCATCAATGTGACGGGAGCCAGCAGCCTTCTTAATTTGCTTCTTTTCATGGCTTGCAATCGTACGTGGGTCTTTTTTGTGATAAATTGTTGGACGCCCTTTTTGGTCAGCACCTGGTGTCCAAGCAACGAAGGTACTTAAGCGCGTTTGAACATTAACTAGTTCAGTCTCTGAAAAGTTAAGCTCATTTTCGTCTATTTCTTCATCATCCGTAATATCTTCATCACTGATGATTTGTTCCTCGTCATGTACATTAGACTCAAAAAAAGGTCGCATAATGGGTTCTTCTTCAGTTTCCTCAGTTTGTACGTGTTCAAGTTTTGCTTTTTTCCCTTTGATATAATTGGATTTACCAATGATGGATCTTCTTTTTGGTCTTGCCATTGAAATGAAGTGTGTGATTTATTGATGTAAGAATATATAATCGAGATTGAATCTAATTTAAGCGAAATGGTGTAAACTCAAATGCAAAAAATGTTTGCATCCCTGCTTAAAATGGTAAAACACTCTAACTTCGACTGTTAATAGCTCCGCAGTAAGAATTCGCCTCGAAAAAAAAGCTAGTACATTGTGTTCGCCTCATCAAAAGCTATTGATTCCACTATGTTTCGCGTTAATCACGTGTGTAGATAAATATTTATTAAGGTTCAAAATCGGGTCTTAAAAACTCCCCTTTAGCTGACTCCCACCTTACAACTTTAGAAATAAGAGTAATAAAAGAAAATATAAATAAAAGAGAAACTATATTTAATTATATCTATAATAATAAAAAATAACATTCAACGTTTCTCAATGATAATAAACATAACTATCAAAAAAGTGGAACTTTATTGATCCAAATAATAAAATGATCAATTAAATAATATATAAAATATGGATATAACATTTAAGTATTTAAATCATATAATCACGTGATAAATATACCACAAATAAAACTGTGGTATTTTTATTTTTTTCTTTAACCTAAATATTAATAAACATAATTATCAAAAAAGTGGAACTTTTATTGATATTATGATTATTAAACATAAATAATAAATTATTTAGATAATATAAAATCAACTGATTTTTATATTATTAATTGATAATGATTAGCCCCCCTAGGACCAATGACAGTAACTAAGGCTATGATTATGGAGTATACTACTTGGCTGGCCCAAATTCTCGAAAAATACAAGGTGCAGTTAATGATGACGTACTGATTCTGTATTATCAACATTCCTGTATGATTCCAGACATACAAGTTAAATGCGCTGAGCAACAGTCTTGGGCCTAGATTGAACGAACAGAAGATTAATTCTTTTTTATTATTTATTTTGAACCATTTATTTCTTACCCATTTTTATTTTATTTTATTATTATTTCGTTGTTTTATTTTTATTTTATTCTAATTTCTCTATTTATTTTTCATTAGTTATTCTTTTATTGTTGTAAACTTATCATACTTCTGAACCCTTTATGTATTTCGCTTGGCCTATAGGGGGAGATTGACACGCTGTGGAACGGATTATCTGGCCAAGCTCTAAATGCCCTATATTCATTCGAAAATCCTTACATAATCGACCCTGAATCATCCATCCTTCTATCCAATTTATCGTTTCCTTAATCGCCCGTAATTATTAATCCACTTAAAGCCCTTCAACATTCCTTTATACTTTAGCACACCCATATTTTAGATCCTTTCCCTTCAACCATTTTCTAGTGCATTATTTTCTAACTCACATCACACTATTTATGGAGCTATTTATTTTATTTTCCATCCATGTTAGATCCAATTCCTTATTTTTATATTATCCTATATTTTTCTATCTTTTATCTGCCATTTTTAGTTGCCAATTACCTTATAATTATTAGTGTTATCATTATGATCCTGCCAACATATAATTAGAATTTTCCATCGTAAACCCATCCTTATAAATAATCATTACGTTTTAGTAATAAAACATATCGAAGAATTCACCTTCCATTATTTCCTGTTGGAATCGATCCATTTTTCCTGTAATAGTTTTTTACTATTAGATTAATTGTTGTTTGTTCTGGTATAAACATAATTATTCCACTCCTTTTGTTATTCTTTATTATTGTTTTATCTTGCAGTTACTGGCTGCATCTATTTTATTTTATTTTTCTTATTATCAATTTGTTGATTAATATCAGAAAGATGTTGTGCAACCAATAGTACTGCTCTTTGTGGTTTCAGTTGCTCAGGTTCTTCAGTAATTTCCATAGCAGCATCAACAGATCTAACAAAAATATGTTAGAAAAAAGTTGAATCACATTTTTATAGAAGCAAGATAACTACGTTTCAAAATCCTTATACAGCTCACTTTGAAACAAAGGATGATTCCAAAGATAATGAGCATCATGTAAAACCTAAAAAAATATCTGTTAATTTATTAATTATATATATTATTACATAATTATTAATTATTTTGAAATTCTTAATTGCAAAAAAAAAAATTAATTTTTTTTCTACTAGTATAAATTTTTTTATGGAAAATTAAATACTGTTGAATTCTAACAGAACCTAAATTAAAAATTTAGCTGAGAATTCAATAATTTTTTTTCTTTAAATAAATTAATTAAAAAAAGCACTATGTAAGTTTTTAACTTACATATTTTTTATACTTTTCAACATCGCTCAATGGTGAGGATATCTCTTTTTCAAAAGAACCGAGTCCTGCAAAAAGACAACACGTAGTCTATCCAATAGCTTCAAAAACATATCAGCAGCACATGATACTTGCTCAACATTACCTTCATCTAATTTCTGAGCTCACAGCATTAATTTCGTCAATCTAGTTTGTGGGTGATGAAAAATATTATTTCTAAGTCTCCGATACAGTGGGGACTTGAGTGCAGGACTCACTGCTTAACCAGATAAATAATCTCTTTTCCTTTTTTGCCAATTTCACATGGATGCTTTTCTTCTTCTTCATTGTTATATCAATCAAATATAATAAAAATAAAGAGACGTTAACAAGTCAATGGGACCCAAAAGAACAATAATTGAACTCAAGTTTATTAAAATAAAATATTATCTCTATTTATATGAATCTTATTATCAGTAGTGGGATATATATAGTGCATATTTAGTGGTCGCCCATGCTGGGTTATAACTCAGGTCACCAGCAAAATTTGTGACCCACTGTAATACTCATTTTTAACTTTGAGTTCCTGAGTTTTATAATTAATTATATTCGAGTTTCTTTTTTTTTCGTTTGTCTTTCTTTTCTGAATTACTCTCTTTTTTATTATTGATTAAGTAAAATGAATTGTAACTTTTCTTCCAATGCTTCTTCATTGGCATCCTCATCTTCCAATCAAGATGCTGATTCGAATGACAATCTTAACTCTTCCCATGCTGCTGCATTGGCTGAAAATCAAGCCAAGGAAGCTGAAATCTCGGGAGAGATGCTTGCCATGAAAAAAATGCTTCAAAGTGAAAACACACAAAGAAACTATAAAAATAAAAGACAGTTGTTTATCATAAGTTCTAGGGCGTCTAGGTCTAGCATAATAAATGTCATACTGTAGCTCCGAAGGTTTATCTAAATAGAATAATGTGAATGAATAGGATTGGTGTGCAGAAAACTATCATTATGAAGTTGAGCCAAATGTTTTTAAGGTTGATGAGCTTGTCACTGAAGCAAAACTTTTGCGATTTTTAAAGGAAGTTGTTAATAAAACGGGTAATAGAAAGTGCAAGCGAGACGATGGCGAAACGATGGCGCTTGGTTATGAAAGTAACCAACAGTACATCAAAGCTGTCATCGATCTCTACCATGATCAAGTTGCTGCTGGAGTTAACTCTCACCCTCATCCACGTGGACAAAAGGTTAACACCTGGCGCAAAGGAAAAGCAAAGCATAATAGAGATACACTCTATGAAAGCTTTACTGATCGTGGTGTTGGAACTTTGCAGGATGGCTATGATTATAATGAGATGGTTGCTGTCTCTTTATACTTTTTTACCAACCGTGATCATGAACCAGTAGCAGAAATGCGAAACCGTGCTTCATTTTTAATGCACCACATGATGATGCTTTGTGGTGAGAACTCGCGATTTGCAGAGTTCGCAGACCTGTTTGGAATCAATTTTCCAGAAGACGAAGAGAACAGCACTCCCTGCCCTGTACTTGCATTCTATTCTGACTTTGGTAAAACTCTTGCCAATAGAAACCGCATGTACTTTGCAATAATTCAACATAAAGATGTACAAGTATGTGCATTTGGTGCCATCGCCTTTTATCTTTTTTATCGTTTCCATATGTCCAATGAAAAGTTCCCAAAATTTACTAAGAATGAGGATCGGTATGGCTTGAAGTTGTTGAAAGGAAAAGACGCTAAAAAGCAAATGGCGTACACCACAATGAATGCGCCAATTGTCCATGCATTTCGTCAATATAATATTACAAGTTTACACACAACACACACTGGACGTGGATCAGGTGCACGAGATGCCGAATTGCGTGGGGCAACAGAAGACCAATTATGTCGACATGGCTGCTGTAATATGCAAAGCATGGAGCGCCATTATCTAATGAAGCTATCAAGAGCTTCAATCTGTGCAGTCAACGGATTCCCTACCGGAAAAGGTAGATATTGGCTTCGTCATGCTTTGGTACAGCCAGAAGAATCATTGCAACGAAAAATCTTCCCTGAGGTTGACAACTGGCTGTCGAAAGTTGAAAGTGAAAATGATGCCGAAAGGTCAATTTCTGCACAAGGGTTTTTACGTCTCATGAAAACAATGCGCGTTGTTATTTTACAAGATGCAGCTGTGTTACGAGAACAGCACCCAACTCATCCTATGTTTAATCATCCTATCTTTCAAGGACAGGATTTTCTTTCGTTTGCTGCAGCTTCAGCCCATGCTGTTCGAACAACACCTACACCCTCTCACATACAAATACAAGATGTCATACCTGAGGTAAATCATCGTCTCGATGACATAGATACGAAGATGGGAATGTATCATCGAGCAGAGCTCAAGACATTACGCCAGAAGAATGCAGAGCTCAAGCGAAGTTTGGGAGCTTTGCATGAAAAAATTGATTGTCTTACAACTGGTTATTTCCGTTTTGTTCCCAGTGGCACTTCTGTTGAATCTGTAGTAACACCACCAGTAGCTGAAGTCAGTTCTTCTAGTAGTTCGCAGCCCGTTCAGAGTTCTACTAGTGAACCTAACCAACCTCCATGCTACGAGCTTGATACTAATATTTAAACAGTTGATGAGGTATGGCGTGAATAGTTTGTAGGTCTTGCTAGCCATTTACCTTCTGTTTCTGAATTGGAAGAAAAATGGAATGCAGCCTGGAGACCTAGTACCACAATGAGACAATGGTTTAGTCGACGTTTGCTTATTGTGAAAGCTGTAAAAGCCATTGCGGAACAAAAAGAAATACCACATGGTGGGATGTGCAATACCTTAATGGTTACAAATATATAATAATTTTCAATAAAAACAATTGTTCTTTTATATCAAAATTGAATTTTTTCTATTAAATAAAAAATGGATAATATAATGGATTATACACCTTTAATTACAGATGAGGTAAACTTTATCATTGCCAATTATTAGATGTTTCTTGAATTAAATTGGCCTATTATAAATAATAGATTCAAACATAGAACAGAAATTAAGCATATTAGGGGGTTTCAAAAATGAAAAAATTGATTTTTAAATCGACGAGAGTTTTGTCGATTTGGTCAATTTCGTCGATTTCAAAAAAAGTATAATTTAAACTACAGAACCAATTAAAATAGCTTGTGCATCTAACTGGCCAATAGGGCAAGTTTTTCTTGTCTTATGTTGTACCTGTAAAGTGACCTGTGGGATTTTTTTGTTACTTCTTTCTTTCAACATGGCAAAACTTTCACAAAAACAACGTACAATTAAACGAATTCATTCAACAGTTAGAACATTAGAATATCGTAAAGCATCAATGTTAACGGGATCTCGAGAATATAAATATACTCAAAAAGAAATTGACGATCTGATGGAGATTGTTAAAGGGATTGAAAAATATCATTATCTTAATCCACGTCGAAATATCCCAAAGCTTACAGAATATGCATCGTTTTTCTTTTCTTGGGACAATGCTGAATTTCGAAACATAGTTCGTATGAATAAATCGACTTTTGCATTACTCACCAAAAAGATTGCAAAGCACGAAGTGTTTAAATCAAAAGGCAGTGGACGCAATCAAAGGCCTGTCTGGCTTCAGTTAGCTTGTACCTTGGAGCGATTAGCCCACGACGGTACTGGGCAGTCAGTGCATGGTATTTCACGTCAATGGGGTATCGCGTCTGGCTCAGTCAGTACGTATATGAAACGTGTTATTACAGCACTTAATGACCTTTCACCCCACTATATCAAGTGGCCCGAGGCAACAGAACGAAAGCAAATAGCAACTTTCATTAAAGAGTTTCATAACTTTCCTTCTTGTGTTAGGTATATTGATGGGACCCATATGGTCTTGTCACAAAAACCGAAGAAACAAGGGGAGGTTTACTTCAATTGCAAACAGCGTTATTCGATGAATGTGCAAGCCTAGGGTTATTCATCTTATCCGCTATCCGCTCATCCGATCCGCATCCGCATCCGCAAGAGCGGATGCGGATAGACATTTGCGGATGCGGATAGGTATGGTATCCGATCCGACTATCCGCTCTATCCGCAAGTGTTCATGTCTTTGGGTTTTTTTTTTTTTTTAAAAAAAAAAAAAGTTGTTTCAAAAGAATATCAAAGTACTGCATTGAAAAAGCGAGTAATAATTTTAGTTAATTGAAAGTAGTAAATTATAAATATTGGAGAAAGTAGTTGAT
>JAEPRB010000417.1:0-23749 GCA_016758965.1 Circinella minor
GATCTGTCAGTCTGACTTTTCGAAAGGATTAATGACATATTGGTAAGAGGGATTTGGTTATCAAAACTTACTGGTTTCTTTATATCAAAATATATGTTAATGCTCTCTCTCTCTCTTCTACTTCACTAAAAAAAAAAAGGGAAATAATTTTCGATATATACATATAAAGCTTTAACATAACAACGGTTTATACCTAATTCCAATTAAATATATACATATATATATATTTTTTATATACCTTTTGTGCAATTTCTTCAGACCAAGTATAAGGATTCTGTTGTTGTTCTGTCAAAGCATGACTATCAGGTAATGAAGCCTTGAGTTGTGCAAGTGAAACACTGTATTGACCTTCCTGGGTTTTTTTAGGTACACGAATTAATTCAAGAAGTTCTGATTCACTACATGGTGTAAATCGTGAAAGTTGTTTAACTATGGATCGTTTGAATCGTAATGCAGCACTCATATTGATATGTTTATATGTCGGTAAAAAAACAAGCTTGGCTTTTTCACTTCTTAGTGCGGAGCACTATGTTTTTATATTTATTTATTTTTTGCTTAGAAAAACTTTGTGTTACACCACGGTGGAACCTTGACAGCAGGATGTAAATCTTTCTAATCTCTGCTAAAAACCTTATAAATGGTTATTCTAGGAAAAAAAAAAGAGTTTTCAATTTTTTTTTTTTTTTGCTTGTTACAGCTGAAAAAGAGTATAGCAATTATTACTAGTTTTGAAAAGCTAAAGCACAAAAGTATATATATATGCGATACTACTAATCACAATTGAATCACAGCTAAAATACCTCAGTAGTAAATACTTATATTGATTTATTTCCATACGAAAAGTATGAGGTAACATTTATTATGTAAGTGGAATATTTAGTTTAATAAGCAGAATTGAAATCGATAAACATATAATAAAAAAGACGATTCATGATTTTTATCCAGTATAGTATCATTAGGCGAGATTTTCGATGCTGATGGTTCGTAAACTTCAAGTGGGGGGTGAGGACACATGAGTCATCATCCTGTCTTAATGCTTAAACAAATCCTCTTTCGGTCGAGTTGTCCTGGGTCGTGAAATTGGATTTTGGGAGCAGTAGCCTCCAAAGTGAACTTTTTTTTAGATCCTTATTTTGTTTGCTCTGAAAGTGGAAAATGATGAGGTGACAATGTTTTTCTTTTATAAGGTTCCTGACATTTGAATCTTGGCTTTACTAGCGTTGTTTTTTTGTGGACAAGAAAGTCGAATTTGACGCAGTTATTTCCCATTCAACTTGGAATTTGCCAGTGGTCGATAAAAGAACAAACGTATAGTATATTTTTTTTCAAAAAAAAAGGGAATGTAAGCTAGCGTTAATTTATGCCAGTACACTGGTTCAATTAAGCGTTACTTTCAAAACGATAACCTCCAAGAAGAGGGAAACACGAAAAAAGGTGTACAATCAAAAAGGCGTACTTTTTTAAATCCCGCAATGTCATTCATGGAAAAAGGTGTACAATTGGGTTTGAGAGCTTGATAGTATACTAGATGCACTTTTCTACACAATATGTCAAAGCAAATCATAATATTTATTGTGGTCAACTAAAATAATTTCATAATAGTTAATACTAAAAAAATATTATTAATTATTAATATACTGAAAAGTAATACTATCTGCTTTACTAGTAATATAAAAAAAAAAGAAAACAAATAAAACTATGCCAAAAACATACTGGTCATTTTTATATGATAGCAAACATAGAATCACACATTATATTTATATTTTATTTAATGAACTACTATGCTTAAAATATTGCCAATTTTATTGAGATATTGTCTTTATTATGTATAAATATATTGATTATTACAAGAAGAGTCCCAGGCGTTATTGTTTTTGATTCTCTTTCACAATTTTGAAATATAAGTCATTCATTTAATATCCCTTTATTTTTAAACATTTTATGCTATTTATTCTATTATATTTATATCTATCTTGTATTTTATAAATTCTCAAATGACGCTTATACGTACCAATTGCCTCATAAGGCTCCGTTTCAAACTTTTTTTGGAAAAAAGTAATGTATTTTGACATTATTGTTATTGTATAGTGATAGTATTAAGATTCGAGTATTTCTTGTACTTTTTTCCTGCCATGGCTCTGTTTCTCATGCCGCTCTTTCAAAAAGTACACCTTTTTGATTGTACACCTTTTTTAGTGACACCCCCTCCAAGAACGTTCTGACCCAAAGAAGATTTACCAAATCTGGATTTTTCTGTATTACTTTACGTATCAGCATAAGCAGTACATTAATAACACTTATATTAACTAACTCTCCCTCTCTCTCTTCTACTGTAATTGCAGTGATTTGTGCAATCGTTGTTGTTTTTGGTGCTTATGATTTTCTCTTAAATAAATTGTTTCAATAATAATAGCATTATCACTGAGTGTTAATAACGTAATTCTCTTAACAGGCTTATTTACTAAATTGGAAATGTTGCTTATTACGTATTTTTCAAACTATGCTCTTATCAGCTTTTGACTGCCTTACACAGTGAGTAATCATCTATTAACTCCCGGAGAAGTTTTTTTTTTTTTTTTTTTACTCTTAACCGTTCATTATAATCTACGTCTTACGTAGTTATTAAAATCTTGAGCTATTATTGGCTATTTATTTAAATAGCCAGATCTGATTTCATTTTCTCATTTTATTTTTTTCAAGTACTGTATGTACGTACGTACAACAATAAAAGTGAACGACTAAATGAATATATTGGATCCATTAAATAGTGCTATTTTATTTTACTACTCGCGTTGAAATATTACGTTATAAATGTTCTTGATCAAAAAAAAAAAAAAAAAAAAAGTAACAAGTACTACTGTATTCCTAACCATTGTAATCGCTGTTGCAATACAATACTTTATTAATGTGGTTCAAACTAAATTAATATTTAACTCATAAAAAGAAAGAAAAAAAATATAAGTTATTTGAGAAAAATGGTAAGTATAATATCAAATAAATGAGTTTCTTTCCTTTCTAGTCTCTTACATTCTATCATCTATGAACAGCTTAACAGAACAAAAAATAATACATAGTAACATAGGATAACTTTGATTATTAAACCTATTGTCGATACATTACTCTCAGTTTTCTCTATATTGTCTAATAATCAATATTATATTTTTGTTTGCTTTCCTGTAGTATTTGTTCTCTTCTTTTTCTATTTGGGATTTATATATTTAGTTAAAGAAAAAAGCAAGCAATATTCTACATTTTTTAATGGGGGGGTTCGATTTAATGATTTTATGGCTTTTGTTGTCAACACCATAAGTCTAAGCATATCACATTACACATACGTAAATGTTATTAAAAAAGAGCAGAAGTTCTTTAACGTATTAGCTACGAAAAGTAACGCGAGAAATTAGAAAATGCTAAATGTCTCAAAATATATAATAACGATGATTAACATATAATGCTATTATCATGAATAATTAAATAATATAATAAATTATATTGGATGGGATAAAAACTATCTCAATTTCGTAAGGATAAGAGAAAAAGATCAATGTGATATATGTCCGAGTATGTTACGTACTTCAACTGACCCCAAATCCAACAAGGAGAATAGTACAAAAAGACACAGCTTTTCATTATGAGGAGCCTAATTAGAAATGAACATTCAATTTGTTGTCATGGTAACATTTTTTGTTTTGTTTACTGGGAGACTAATTATTTGACCTGGGTCTATAGGCATGTGATAGCTTTCTTGAGGTACATTGGGTGTTGAGAAAAGTATAAGTACAAAAAGGAAGAAGAGTGGATGTATTAACTACGTAAAGAAAAAAAATCCCCGTTATGTAGGAGAAAGTCATGATAACCATAAATCGTCGAATCTAGTAGTTCTGTTTTACTTTTTAAGACTTAAATACAGCCTTTTTTTTAAAAAAAATTATTCGAATTTATTTGAGTTCTTGAACAAGAATCAAATACTGTAACAGTTTTTATAATCTTTACCTTCAACCTGTAATAATAATAGTTGATATGTTTTATAAGATTTTTTTCGGATTGTTCCGCTTTAGAACGACGATGATGTAATCAAAAAATTGCTACCCACATAATCCCAAGTGTAGCACAATGTGCTCTTAGTCGATCAAAATTTTGATGATGAAAAAAAGAAATATGCAGATTATAGTGCAGCACTTTTTCTTTTAAAAAAAAACCTTACTTAATAAAAACAATTTCTTGTTCTCACAAAACTATTTTTTACTTTTGTTAAAGAAATATATATATACTTCTTTTAAAAAATTCATTCATAAAAAATGATAAATGAAACTGAGACAAAAAAAAAAAAATATTTTTTTTTTTTTGAATTATGCACCAAAATAAAAAAAAACTGGGGGAGACAGTCACATGCCCTCAATTTTTCAAGTAAAATGATAGACTATATAGTACTCTTTTTTGTGTGTAGCAAAGAAAAGTCGCATATCTTTTTTTTCCTCTCTCTTTTCCAACTTTTTTTTTTTTTTTTTTTTTTCGCCTGGCGCGTTTTTATATTCTTCTGTTCACACAATACGAACCCTCCTCCTTTTTTTTTTTTTTTTTTATCTTTAAAAAAAACTGAACTTTTCTTGTTCTGCGATTTATTGTAATCTTTTTTTTTTTTTTTCTCGTATGGTGGTAAAAATCGCAATTTCCGATCCGGCAGAAATTATTGACCAACGCATTGTAGAAGTCGCCGCTTATGTGAATAAGAGTCGTCGTGCTCTTGTAGTCACTGGTGCTGGCATCTCTTGCAGTGGTGGTATACCTGTAAGTAATTCTCAATCTTTAAAAGGATATATAGACAGACTCACCATCATTCCAAAAATCAAATGAAGAGACCCACCCACCCCCCAAAAAAAAAACATTTAATTAATATAAAATTACAAATTTTAGGATTTTCGTTCATCTGATGGACTTTATAATTTGGTGAAAGCAAGACATCCTGGAACAGTACTTAAAGGGGCGGAACTTTTTGACGCGACACTTTTCAAGGACGTTAATCGAACCAAATGCTTTTATACTTTTATGGCCGAATTAAAAACACTTGTTAGTACAGCCAAACCTACAGCAACACATAGATTTTTGCGAGATTTACAAGAAAGTGGACGATTATTACGACTTTATACACAAAATATTGATGATTTAGAAGCAGAATTGGATCTTCCTGTTGTACAACTTCATGGTACGATGGCTACTGTGAAATGTACTTTATGTCCTTCATCTTATCCATTCACCAGTGAATACGTTGACGCGTTTAGACAAGGTGATCCACCCATTTGTCCAAAATGTGAAGCTATTGGAGAAGAACGCTCCTTATTAGGTAAACGACAATTAGCCGTCGGAACATTGCGTCCTGATATTGTCCTTTACAATGAAGACCATCCCAATGGTGATAAGATTGGTTTACAACAATGTAGTGATATTAAACGACGCCCTGATCTTTTAATTGTTCTTGGTACATCATTAAAAATTCCTGCTTTAAAAAAATTTGTTAAATTAGCGGCTCGAACAGTACATGAAAATAAGAATGGTATTGCCATCCTTGTAAACAAAACAGCACCCACTAAAGAATGGGAAAATGTATTTGATTATCAAATAATGGGTGATACAGATGAATGGGTACATATGACAGAATCTAAATTGGCAGATAAACCTTTGTTAACAGCAGAATGGACACGTATGCTTCGAAGGAAAGCAGAATTTCAACGACAACAACAAAAATCAACAGAAGAAGATGATGACGAAAAGGAAAATCAAACAACTGTACGATTAAAAAAAGCTAAAACTAGTTCTTCAACAACAACAAGTACAACAAAAAGAAAAGCAGCAAGTGGTCAAACTACATTAGATGGTTACAAGGTTACCAAACTTAAAAGAGCACTTTCTACTAGCAAGGGATCATCATCATCACCATCATCACCATCGTTGTCATCAACAACAAAGAAAGTAGTAAAATGAATTTTTTTATATACATATCCTATTTTTTTTCTTTGTATCTTTTTTCTTCTTTGTATATTTGCTTTTATTATATATCTTTTGAAAAACATACAAACATAAAAAAAAAAAAAATTGTTCATTTCCCCCCCCCTTCCCTCCCTTCTTTTCCACACTTCATGGATACACACGCACATAGCAACAACCATTTCTTTTTTCTTTTTCTTCTTTTTTTTTATATATATATATAATTATTACTTTATATTCTTCTATACGTATATATAACATTTTTATTGCTTTCATTGGGTTCAATAGCTTTTTTTTTTTAATTATTTATAATTTTGTGTAGTATATAAGAAAAATGTAATACCATATATTATATCTATTTACTTGAATAGAAGAATGGATCAAATGATGACGACTACTTCATAAGTAAATAAGAATGATAATAATTTTTATAATAATATATTCTTAATTCAAAATAAACTTTCTATATATTTTATTCAATGGTTTTATTACTGATAATAATTGGTTGCTATATTTTTTGACATATATATATATTCCTGGCAAAAAAAAAAGCCAATCGGAGCTCACGAATCTTTGCTGACAAAAAATTAAAAAGAGTATAAAAAGAGTGAAGGTGTGAGAGTTCTTTTTTCAAAGTATATAAAAAGAGTTGTGTAATAAATTCATCATGCTATTCTTGGCTCGTGCTGTACGCTCCACAAAATTATTCCAACCTTTTTCATACCCAAGTGCTCGTTCAGCATTTAGTACAAGTAGTTTTATTATGGCTCCTAAACATCATAAAGTTGTAGTCATTGGATCCGGTCCAGCAGGTATATACTTTTCTTTTTTTTTTTTTTTTTTTTTTTTTTTTTTTAATAAAGTTTGACATTTTTAAAATAGCATGTATTAACATATAAGTTTAATAATTCCAAATGTCACATATATAGGTCATACTGCTGCTGTTTATCTTGCTCGTGCTCAATTAAAACCCATCATGTTTGAAGGTATGATGGCTAATGGTTTTGCACCTGGTGGTCAACTTACTACTACAACCGATGTTGAAAATTACCCCGGTTTTCCCAATGGTATTATGGGAGGTGAACTTATGGATAAAATGCGAGCACAGTCTGAAAATTGTGGTACTGTGATTGAAACAGAAACTATTACTAAACTTGATCTTCAACAACGTCCTTTCAAGTTATGGAGAGAAGGTTCGGAAGACGCTTCTGAACCAACAGATACAGGTGATGCTGTCATTATGGCTACAGGAGCTTCGGCCAAACGTATGGATTTACCTGGTGAATCTAAATATTGGCAAAATGGTATTTCAGCATGTGCAGTATGTGATGGTGCTGTCCCTATTTTCCGTAATAAACCATTGGTGGTTGTAGGTGGTGGTGACTCTGCTGCTGAAGAATCCATATATTTAACAAAATGTAAGTGAAAGGAAAAGGAGGATAAAAACTTTTAAAGAACATGGTAAATGATAAGATTATTAATGTATGTATATAATATTTTATTATATAAGATGGATCACACGTTCATGTATTGGTTCGTCGTGATCGTTTACGTGCTTCAAAGGTCATGGCACAACGACTTTTAAAACATCCCAAGGTGACAGTCCATTTCAATACTTCTCCTACAGAAGCACTTGGTGATGGAAATCTCTTGACGGGTGTTGCTACACGTGATACTGTTACAGGGGAAACAGGAAAAATCGAAGCTAATGGACTCTTTTATGCTATTGGTCATGAGCCTGCTACACAACTCGTAAAAGGTCAAGTGGATCTTGATGAAAGTGGATATATAAAGACAATTCCTGGTTCAGCAGAAACAAATGTACCAGGTTTATTTGCAGCCGGTGATGTTCAAGATAAACGTTATCGTCAAGCAATTACCAGTGCTGGATCTGGTTGTATGGCAGCATTGGATGCTGAACGATATATTAGTGAATTAGAAGCTGATGCTGAAGAAGTTTCTTTACCAAAAGCAAAAATGTAAAAAAAAAAAAAAAAAAAAGAGAATAGATTTACCCTTCACCTCACCAGATCCAATCACAATTGCATCATCCTTTATATGTTATAATTATTATTTTTGTTAGTATTATTATTATTATTTATACACGTTAGATTACGTGTGTGTCAAAATTTTATTTCAACTATTTCCTGTATCCTCCTTTAAACACATTTATTTTACTGTATAAACAAAGAAAAAAAAACCCTACACTTTTACAGTTATATCATTCTCTTTGAAGCTTTTCTTTTTAAAAGCAAAAATAAGTATTACTTTTAGAATTAGAAAAATAATGGTATAACAACGTCAAAAAATGGGTACATGATTTGGATATTGTTGTAATTATACGTAATATAAAAGTAATAATATATTATTATCATTCAGCTAGTTTTTTTTTTTATTACAGTTTCTCTTGTATTCGACACGTTTTTGGCTTGAATGCTTTTAAATATATACGTAAAAGAAAACTGGATGAAAATAAAATATATGTAATGACGTTGTAAGATATATCACGGGCACTGAGCCGTCGATCACCATCTGTATTTTTTTTTTCTCAGCCATATAATAAACAAAAATAATTCTCGACTCTTTTCCAATTTCTTGTCATAGAATATAAACATATAGTAAGAAATACAGTAATTTTTATTTTGGCCCTTACTTTTTATAATAGTAAACCGTCAAAATATGAGGTGAAATAAGAATTAACAAAAAATTGTCAGAAATGAAGCTATAAACTTTTTGAGTCGTAATATATGTTTATTGAAATATTCTGAAGAGATGTTACGGAACAGCTTTTAGAAAAAAAAACATTTTCCATTGAGATTTGTTACTTTAAAGTTTTGTCAAAATATGTTATTTTATTAAGTAAACCTAATATTTCAACAAAGGGATAAGCAATGTGTAACCTATAAAAGTGGACGGATTATGGTTATACAAGGTCGCTACTTGTTGATTATAGCTCCTGATTTTTACCATTCCATTTTCTTAACTATGGGAGGAAGTCTCAAAAAAAGACAAAATAGATACGTATAAGAAACAAAAATAAAACTCGAAAAATAATTGTTTTTAAATATTACTTGCATGAAGATACTATTATACGTATATACCGAAAAAAATTCAAATGATTTCCAGGCTGTTGCTGAATAGCAACCAAATAAAAATATAACTTAACAACAGTATCCACCATTTTATTAAATAAACAAATAGAATCAGCTCTCACAGAAAATACTGGGGAAATAGCAGAAATATCAAATGGTCCTATAAAAACTAAGCAACAAAGAAAAAATAAAATAGTAGGATACTTTTTAATACTACACACACATATACTATCATCTCTTTTCATATTATAAAATATATAATATACTTCTATGACTAGTAGAATTTTGGCACCCTCATTGGTGGCAATAATATTAACCGGCGGTATCTGAAAATATCTCAATTTTGGACAAATGACGGTTTAAGTCAGGATGCACCTTACAAGACACCAACAAGTAGTATAAAAAATAGGATGAATCATGATGATGAAGCAATCGCTTTTTTTTTAAAATAAATAAATAAATAAAATAAAAATTTTATTATTTATATATTAATACTTATTTTGATTTACTAGTTATAATGCTTACATATATAAATCTGTACACGTTGAGTATGATCCCATTTATAACATACTAACTGACCTTTTTCTTTATGGATCATGATAGTATGAACACATAAAAAAAATGATGATTCAAAATAAAATATAAGAGTATGATTATTAGAATATATTGTTGTCACGGTGATTAAGGAACCACTGACTATAAATCTTTTTATTTATTTAATCTTAAACCTTTACTATTTTTATTTTTTTTTAACACGACAAAAAATTATTGCTTTCAACTTCAAATAGATTTTCTTTTATCTACGTATTTATTGAACGATGGTTAATAAATGTTTATTTTAATATATATATATATATATATATCCAGTAAAATAAACAGTGATCTTTCTGATTATAATTAAGTGTACTCTCCATAAATTAGTACTTTTGTACCTACCCGTTTTGGCTTGAAAAAAAAAAGTTGGGTAGCAACAGAACACATATTGTATAAGATTAAATATATATTTAGGTTATCCTGTATAATATATATATAATAGTTTATTTAATTTATACTCAAGTTAATTGTGTAAGATAGTCTTACATTATAAAAATAATAAGTTGAGACTAAAATCCTTTTTATGTTTATTAGAATAGAAAACTGCAGTTAACTAACATTACGGTCAGTTTTATTGCGATACATTATTGGTACATCATATAAATATATACGAAAAAAAAATGTGGTACGTAATTGAAAAAAAAAATATACGTAATAGGGACAGGAGACAAAGAATTTTATAGAGTACCTCGTAGAAGAACAGAAAATTATGAGAAATACAGTAGTAACAATTCATTTAAAACAACCTTCTGAACCACAGTAAAAAAAACGTATTTTATGATTTTAATTTATTTTTGATAATACGTACGTAAAAAAATAATAATAATTGAATTTTCAAGAAAAGACATTCGTGATGCCAGATATTTTATTGAAAAGTTTTAACAAGTATTTTTATTTATAAGAAAAAATACGTAGAAGCTTATTTTTTTTTCGCACCAAGTAAAAAATATCAACAAATTGCTTATATTCTACATATTACTATCGACTGCGTTTCAATTCGCCAAACCAGTAATTCGCTAAACAGGTACAAATCCTCACATATATTGGGTACAGATTTAGCGAATACTCACTGTATATACTTTTGTCTTTTTATCATATTGCTTACACTACTCATATGCTCTTTTGTTTGCTATCAGCTTCAATGTATGTTTGATGAGCGTTTCAAAAAACAGCGATAAAATGATGCTTTTTACTACGTATTATTAGTGATACTAATGATTTACTGTAGTATAGTACTCGTAGTCCGTCACCTTCTATAAGCTACAGTATTGCTAAACAACTCACCACAAGTGATACTATCAATGCTTCCCAATACTTTTATGATGCTAGTGTATTATTTAATTCACAAGTTGATAATATTTGATACTAATATTTTGAACATGGACGAATGTGAGTATCTTACAATAAGTATTATATATAGTATGGAATAATGGCATGGTATGTCTAAATATGAACCTGAACTTTTAAAAATGGTCTATCATATGAAACTTTAAGTATGATTTGTTATGAGCATGATATTATGGTTTTGCACCTATATTTTTTGTATGATACTTATAATAACACTTAAAAAATTGTTACGAATCATTAATATCTCTTCATCCTCAGTGAGTGTGATGTGTGTGATTTAGGGCAAGTTGTTGGTGCAGTGATTATAAAAATGAGACATCAAACCACGGGTATCATTGTCCACGAAAGAAAAACGCTACTACTATGACTACTGTTACTAAATAATCAACCTGTCTTTTTTTTTTGCCATCTCAATGTCTTCTTGTTTATATGAATTAAGTATTATTTCCTTTCTATTGTAAAGCGTCATGTTGGAAATGAATTGGCTACACCCCAACAATATAATAAATATAAAAAAGACCATTATAGGGATAGTAGTTGTAAATATATATATGTTGTTATTAAAAAAACTATGGATTTTGTGAATGTGTACGTATATATGAATCTTGGTAAATTTACAGTATGTTAATAGAATTGAGTTATAAGAAAAAAATAGTATGATATTAATAAGATATGTGAATTATTTTATATGAATTGTGTTATATGAAGAGTGATATGAATGGAAGAAATAAAAAAGATAGAATGGAATACGAGTAAAAAAGTTCTTAGTTAAAGTTGACATGTCGTAATCGGGTTTTACTTTTTGTGGGATCGATAATGTTTCTGAATGACGGTGTATCCAAAGTATCTCTTGCCATATCTTCTAATTGTTGCTTGTTATTCTTGTCAACATTACACTTTTCAAAACAATTAAGCACATTTATAATTCCATTCAAACTTCCGCCAAACAACTTCAACTCCTTTAATGATTCAGGGAATTTAATAGTTTCAAGTTCAATAACCACATACGTGCCATCAGCAACAAGTGCAGATGCATAAAATGTTATAGAATGACCTAAATAGGTTACAATTACTAATTTAGCCAAACGAACATAATTTTGTAAAAAGCTTTCATAATAGTAAAGATAAATTAACTACTTACCAACAGCTTGAAATAACATTGTAGCATACATATGATCTTTGTCAATCGAGTCTTTACCAAATACACAAAGACGTGATAAATCTTTTGCCAGTAGATAATTGTCTTTTGCATGTTCATCAGGTTTTACTTCACCAAACGCACGAGCTTCTCCATAATTAATACCACACATATTTGAGATTTTGGCATCAGGACGGTTGCTTGTTGATCTGTTGCTTGTTGTTGTTGTGGATATTTCAGCTTTGGCATTTGGCCAGCGTAAACGTGATTTTCTTGATGATAATAACGGACGAAGAAGTTGTTCAAGGAATGATGTTACTAAATCCGCTTCTGATGGTTCTACTCCTAATGATGCATATGGTAAGTTTTCAAACCTAGTGCCATAGAAAAATATCGAATGGGTTACGTAGTTGGATTTCATGTTATGGTAAACAAAAAACAGCACATATCATTACAAACATACATGTTACGTAAACATTTTAATATTTTTGCTTCTTTATTTAAACCCTTCTTACGAGCTTCGTGCGCCTTGTTGTTCATTTCATCTGCTACATCTTGTAATTCTTCTTCTGTAAAATCATCAATTCTCTAAAAAACAATTCAATAAAATAGGTTTGTTAGTCTGTGCATTGAAGAACAAACTAACAACCTCTTTTCACCTAAAGCAAGAATAAACGAAACTTACTTCTAGTAACTCTTCAATTTCCACCTTCAAATCTTTATCAAACCGATCACCAACAATAAACGTCTTCCGTAACTCTTTCGCCATATTATCCAAATCATCTTCTTTAAAAACTTTGAGCATAGTTGGTGAATATTCACCTTTTTTTAATAATAATATATGTGTGACAGCCCTTTTAAACAAAAACAAATAGATTGATTAACATTCAATAAATAGATCAAAATATAAATAATCAGACGTTTTAGGAAGAAAGATGAATACTCACAGCATTTCGTGTAAATGTGATTCTTGAAAAAATCTTTGTTTTGATAAAATCGATTTGGCTTCTTGCTTGTAATCATAAAAAATTGCTGACATGTTTGTATCATTGATCTTGTACTCATGTTCTGCATTTGGTCGGTTGCCAATATTGATATTATCCATGTCATTCAGTGAGTCACGTACAGAAGGTAAAATAAGGTTGTCGGATAATATTGGATTTGAGTTGTTGTCACGATTGAAATATTCTTCTAGTGTTTCTTGTTCTCTATAGAACGATGTAATAGGGTGATAAAAATCATTTAATATTCATTTTCGTTTCTTTTCTTGTGTTTGTTCATTAGAGGCACATACTCTGCTTCGTCATCTTCATATAATAAAACTCGTCTTCTTTTATTAGTGTTATTACTGTTATTATTATCATTATTGTTGGAAGTAACGGCATCATCAATCTAATGTACAATAGATTCAATATGGTGTTAGTAGGTACCTTCCATTATAAATATGATAATACTAAAAAGAGTTTTCCTATTTACTTGTGATGTATGATATAATGGTGCACCGATACTTTGAAATCCATGATTGATAATATCACCAGTGTGTACTGTACAGTCAGGAGCACTTGCTTCATTATTATTATTATTATTATTGTTGTTGTTGCCGAGACCACTTGCTGCGGCAGAACCAGAACTACCAAATCTTGACATCGTACTATCTAGTCCACCCTAAATAAAAAAAAAATGAAAATAGAAAAATGAATGAATTCTGTTCTTGAATTTGAATTTTGATACTATATAAACTTACCAAAATACTAGAAAAAAGTTCATTGGCACGTGCAGCATTTAAAGGCCTATTTGACTTTTTCGCTTTAATAAGATCTTCCAGAAGGTACTTCATACCATCGTTCCCATAAACATTAATATATGAAGCAATTGCTTCATCTTTAGTCCAATTATCAACACCTTTTTTAAAGTAATTAAATCTTTGTTTCATTGTAAAATAAGAATATGGTGCAAAGAGAAAGAAGTCAAATAAAAGGCTGAATATGCGTTTCAAGGACGTGTTCCCTTTTCCGCAGTCGTCCATTGTTTCCATTTCATCTTCCGATATTAATTTTTATTTGAGCATCACCACATAGAAAACCTAAGACTCTTTAGTCTCCCACAAAAAAAAAAAAAACCTATATTTCTCTCTTCCAAAGTTTCTTTTTTTCCCTCTACCGCTACCCTTCAGTCCCGTGCAAAAAAATCATATTACAAACTTGTTTGCTAACAAAAAAAAAATCATTTTGTTTCCATGGTACTTAAACTTAATTCTTGTTATAAAAAGTGGTAAGTGTAATACTAATAGTTTTGAAATCCTTCATTCGTTGCATCAGTTAATGTATTACTTTATTAGCTTTCTGTTTTTGCCTCCTGATTGTCTCTACTTTTTCAATTCATCAATTTCTTGTGTCGATCCGTTGGGAACACTGGACTGTTAATTCAGTCTGATATCTGCCACAATGACCTGTTGAATATCTGCATTATCTATTTAGTTTGTGTGGACCGGGTTGTGATGAGATCTTGCCGGTGAAGGAGAAACCAGATGTCATGTATGAAATGACTGTCGGTTCGTGGGAACACTGGACTGTTAATTCGGTTTGATATCTGCCACAGCTACTTGTTCGATATCTGCATTTCGAACTATCACATGCAGACCGAGTGGCCTAGGACCTGTCCTTATGAATCACCAAAAACATGGTAATGTCAGCCTGTGGGAACACTGGACTGTTAATTCAGTCTGATATCTGCCACAACAACCTGTTGAATATCTGTATCTACTTCTTTAGTTTATATGGACCAGGCTGTCAAGGCTTGCTTTCATAAGAACTATTTTATCATGACACTTAAGGTTTTCGTCGGTTCGTGGGAACACTGGACTGTTAATTCGGTCTGATATCTGCCACAGCTACTTGTTGAATATCTGCATTCCGAACTATGGTATACAGACCGAGTGGCCAAGAGCCTGTCCTTTTAATTGGTGTTTGAAAAAGTGTATATATTTCATGTTGCTATGCTGATCACCAGGTAAATAGCTTCTTAAGTGTGTTTTGTTTCTGTTATTTATTTAAAGAGTCTGGGGATTTATCTTTGCTTTATAATAGGCCATCTACTTTTAGAAAAGGATCCATTTGGAAGTTTTTTTCTTGCGTTTCGAGATGCATGTCGATATATATATATATTTTTTCAATTCATCAATTTCTTGTGTCGATCCGTTGGGAACACTGGACTGTTAATTCAGTTTATATCGGCCACAATGACCTGTTGAATATCTGCATTATCTATTTAGTTTGTGTGGACCGGGTTGTGATGAGATCTTGCCGGTGAAGGAGAAACCAGATGTCATGTATGAAATGACTGTCGGTTCGTGGGAACACTGGACTGTTAATTCGGTTTGATATCTGCCACAGCTACTTGTTCGATATCTGCATTTCGAACTATCACATGCAGACCGAGTGGCCTAGGACCTGTCCTTATGAATCACCAAAAACATGGTAATGTCAGCCTGTGGGAACACTGGACTGTTAATTCAGTCTGATATCTGCCACAACAACCTGTGAATATCTGTATCTACTTCTTTAGTTTATATGGACCAGGCTGTCAAGGCTTGCTTTTATAAGAACTATTTTATCATGACACTTAAGGTTTTCGTCGGTTCGTGGGAACACTGGACTGTTAATTCGGTCTGATATCTGCCACAGCTACTTGTTGAATATCTGCATTCCGAACTATGGTATACAGACCGAGTGGCCAAGAGCCTGTCCTTTTAATTGGTGTTTGAAGAAATATTTATATATATATGGTACTCTTTTGATGCATAGGACTATCTTGATGGATCCTCAAATGAAAAGGTAAATGTGTCATGACCTCTTTTTTTTTTTTTTTTGTATAATTATTATTTGTGTGTTACTGTTCAGACGGTTTAAAAACATCTATGTACTTTCTTAATAGAGAGATCAGCCAAGATACATTTATTGTTAGATGAAGGATTAAATACATTAGCGAATTATCTAATCGACTAAATTCAAAGTACGATTTACCAATATTAAAGAAATATAAAGGTAACTATCTACTCATCCATTTGTTTTACGTTGTTTTACATTTACTGCTGAGGAAAGGTGTGTGTATTTATAAATGTCAATTAATTTGATCTCTTGATATGCTGTCAATAGTAGATATTTAAAATTTATATTAAAAGCAATGATTACTCAATTTCTATAATCACATATATATTTATCATCCATAATCAACACGAATGCACCAGAAAAAGAGAACTCGACCGATTGGCTATACTAATTTTCTTCTCAATGTTTGCACAAGTGATCGATATGCAAAGCTATTTAATATAATAAATACAATAAAAAGTATCTTTTATGAACAAAAAATAAAATTGTTTTTTTATTGAAAGAAGTGGGGTAGCAGCCATAGAAACAAAACTAATAAAGGGGATGAATGTGATTGATGGTATGTAATACAAGAGATATTTGAGTATGTACAATATTATAATTTGAACAAAAATCAATCTAGTTATATCACAATCACAAATGCGGTTGTAAAGGAATGTCCACCTTCTTGGCAGATCCATCATTTATTATCGATTATTATTATTATTATTATTATTATTATTATTATTATTATTATTACGTACGCTTTTACATTTATATTTGATAAATACTACAACAGCTGTAATTATTATTAATTGGTGATGATGGTTTTCATGTTGTGTAATATTATGTATTTGTTGATAATTTAAAAATGAGTATTGTGTGGATCGCTTCTTCTTTTTTCTGCTGTAGGTGTAATAAGAATGAGCTCTTTCAAAAAATATTACAGTAAAAAGAAGGTTATTAGGTCGAAAGAAAAAGGAAAAGTGCCATCATAATTAAGTTGATGTGTTCGGGGGTGTTGAGGTTGGGAAACCGATCAATTATGTAATTTGCAAATGCTACGTACTATATTTCCCACAAACCCACAGACCCCGTGGAATCGAGGGGACCGGTTTCCAAACTGGAAACAAATTTCTGAAAACAAAACCTGTTGAAGGTTTGCAAGTTGAAATCATGGTACAGGTGTGGTTGGCAGCCGATACTCTTGAGATATCCACTGCAGCAAACAGGGGACTTCCGTGTTTCAATAATGAAAGTATATTGATGGTTTGTCTGCTTGTGGGATCACTATTGTAATATGTTTTTGAACAAAGCACAATCCCTGCTTTTGGGGTGGTACCGGTTATCAGCACCGTGAAGAACCCGTCTGTTAATGAATTCTTAAATCTCGAGCCATTCAATATTGGACCCAAGAACGCCACTTCTTGAATCCAACATGTCATGATAGCTCTCCTCCCACGAGGTCCCCCACCCAAAAGGCTCCGGCGCGCCATCATCTTCATCGTCATTACTACCATTTTCGTATTCTTCCCGTGAGTTTTCAGTCTCGTCCTCTTTATCGCGTGACACCTTGACACCTTGGTACCTTCGCACCTCCCTGTGCCAACGAACTTCTTCAACTGATAGTACAGCTAAATATAATGGGAAATCTGTTTTAATACATATAGCTTTTTGTTATTATCTTAAATCTTCTCTCATTTAAAAGTCTATTACCGTTAGTACTATCAGTGAAATGCATTCATGTGGAATGTGGTCTGGCCAAGGTTTAATTCGGGCACTTCATTGATCACTAAAGAGGACGAACTGAATGCAGTAGTAAAGTGTTGCCTTTGAAAACAAAAACCTCCCATCCTTGGTGTATCGAGCCTTTATATCATAAATCTATTAAATATTAAAAGAAATGTATGTGAATATCATACAGGATTTTGCATTCATTTCCGGACGCAACCCTCAATTTATTCGCTTATAGGCTAATACATATATAATTTTCTTACTTATGGGGTCTAAGAGATTTACTTGTGAAGATTAGAGATTTACACAAATGATAGGGGAAGTTTTTCGCAACTAATATCATTTTTTTTTTGTATTTGCTACACCTGCTTTTATGAGATTAACCAAATATCACCTATTATAAGCGAAAATTAATGCGATCATAAGCGAAAAATACTGCCATCATAAGCAAAAAATATAGCATATTATAAGCGAAAAAAACTGACATTATAAGCGAACAAAATCACTCTTATAAGCGAACAAATTGAGGGTTGCGTCCGGAAATGAATGCAAAATCCTGTATATTACGCAAGTAAAAGAGAAAAATGTATTTATATCAACAAAGTTTCTAACATAGAATGATAATGCCGAAGATGCCGAAGATAGTGATGATGAAGGCCACATTGACGAAGAGAAAAACTTTGAAGGTGACACTGACAAGAACGAAATTCTGAAGACGCTGGCGAAAAACGAACCTTTGAAGACGTTAACGAAGAATAATATTTCGAAGACTTCAGAGAAGGAAAGTCGATCGTATAAAAGCGTAAACGGATAAAAAATAAAACAAGTACAGAAAAATCTTTTACCACGACAACGAGAAAACGAGCACTAGAAGAAGATATTTCATTAATAAGAAGCAACCCAACAACAAACAAAAACAACAACGCAGAAAAATGATTGCTTTTTCTTTCTACATTTTTCTAGCAGCTTTTTATATTTAAATAATCAAAAATATTAGCAGTCCATGTGTATTCTATGATAGAATGAATTGAATTTAAAAATTACATGTAATTACCTAATTCTTTATGAATATGAATTCATAGGTTATGAAATACCATGCTTTTTTATGAATACGTATGCATGAAAAAAGACAATCATTAATTTTCATGAAAATAAATCCATGAATCTCTATTACAAAAATTAACGAATCTGAGTGACAATGTATGACTCTGAATGATATATGAATCTGCATACGTAAAAATGAACAAATATCTAAAAAAAATGTCTATGAATATGAATGAAAATGCATGCTTTGTAAGTATGAATGATAATCTATGAAATCGCATACTTATACTTTGTGAAATCATGATCGTTTGACGAGAAAAGTAGTATTCCCACGCACTTCTTTTACTACTTTTCACATTATCTCATATAGTTAATGACCATATTGTAATCTACTGTATTTGACTACTTATTTTATATCTATGTTCTATGTTTGATTACTGGATACGTACATATTTCCAAAAAACATCCAACTAATTAATTTGGGAATAGCTGTTCTGAAGTTGAACTTTTTTTTTGGATCTGAAATGGCTTAGCAAAAGAAAATTGTGTAAAGAAAAATAAAACTATTTTATCATAGTTAAATCTAGATAGTTCATTAACACGACAAATAAAAGTGATTCAGAAACTTTCTTGTTTTTGTATATGAAAATGGGCACGTACACACATATAAATCATTTATGAATACAGATATACCCCTTGTTATAATTGTCTCACGGAGCAAATGACTATATCTAACTAACTACAAGATGTATCTTATTTCTTGTTGATAATCTTTTATGATGACGAATTGGTAACTTATCAATATACCTAATAAATATCACTCATGGAATTATTATCAGTATTTTATGAAAGAACAAACAGCAGAGAGGGCTAAACGTACGTATTGAAAAGCTTCTATTCGATGCCAAAATCAAGACGATTATAATATCTGGAGTTATTATGATACGTACCTTTGTCATTATGTATCGATAATTAATCAGTTATCATAGAAAATACACCTATCTTACTCATAATGTCGTAACAAACGGCTTTTTTCTTAATGACGCTTGCTTACTTTTTTTTAACTTATCAGTTTCATCATTTTTTATGTTCCTGACTTAAACCGCCATTTGAGATGGTATCTTGATGGGTAATAATACGTATTGCCACCAAAATGAGACTGTCCAAATCTACTAGCTATAGATAAGTTTTCGAAACACTATATAAATTTATCATATATTTTATAAAAAAAAAAAAAAAAAAAAAAAAAAAAAAAAAAAAAAAAAGATAAAAAGAAATGAGATAGAGTGTAAGTGATGGTAAGAAGTATACAGTGATTTCCCTCATATTTTCTTTTTCTTCGTTGCTTGGTTTCCATATACTGTGTTTGATATTTCTCATATTTCATCAGTACTTCCTGTGAAAGCCTGTTTCTATTTCTTTATTACTAAGAAGAATGGTGAGTGGGTTTATATGATTGCTATTCATCAAGAGGCTAAAAACATTTGAATTTTTTTTGGTACGTATGGAGAACAGTATTTATATTCAAGCAATCTCTGGAAACGACTATTTTCCGCGTCTCATTGTTATTCTTGTATCGATTTTGTTTTTTATTAAGATTTTCTATAGGAGTTAAAAGCAAGAGCTAGCAGAAACATTGTGTGACCATCAGCATCCACTTTTATACATTAAACACTGCTTATCTTTTTGTCAATATACTGACGTTACTTAGTAAAATATCATATTATGACAAAACTCTGATGTGACAAATATCGATGGGAAGTGCCTTTGTTCTAAAAAGTATCCCGTAAGATCTTTTCAGATTGCTTAAAGTAACATATATTACGGCTCAAACAGTTTATAGCTTTATTTCTGATAATTTTTTTTTAAAATTCTGATTTGTTTAAGTCAGTATGCCCCTTATGAAGGTGAGATTGTATTAATAGGCTTTTCTGAAAATATGAAAAATACCATTGCCACATTGCAGAAAAATATTAATTATACGTAAATGGAATCTCGATAGATACGTCATTATTAAATTCTCCCTTCAACATTACCAGTAAGTACTCTCAAAACTCCAGTTGTCCTTCATCATCCTCGTCAACATAATATGTACAGACTAATATGCTACGTACCATGAATGTAAGATGACGTTTAATTCACCTCAGGCAACCCTCAGCAGTAGTTTGCTAAGTATATAATTAATATAAAATCATTAATGAGCTTTTTCCTACGTATTGTAGCAGCTTGAATGAATAGAAATGTGTGTCACAGTAGGTGATAAAACTGTTTTTCTTCTTCATTATTTACTTGTACAGTGAGTATTCACTAAACCGGTAGTGTCTCTCAATTATTTTTTATATACTTAGTAAAATACCGGTAATTCGTTAAACCTGTATTCGGTGAACCTTTTTAAATATTTACTGGAGTTATATTAGTCTTTTTTCCTTGTATATATACGTGTATAAATAATATTAATTTTTTTATTGGTTCTGTGATCAAATCGGATAACATTTTTATTGTTATTATTATATTTAAATGGTAAAATCAGTGATTCGAGCTTGCTTCTATATGTCATATCAGCGCTTTCCTTTGTTTCTACGTATTAAAAAAGTAGTACGTATCATCCGAATTAATGAACATATGTATAGGCCGTCAACGTCTTGTTTTATTAGAAAATGTGGTTCATCCATGAAGGATTAATCGTTTTCATCAAAAGTTCGTCTTCTTCACCAATAAATGTTTCGATTGCTTTTTGATTTATTGCGTACAAAACACTTTCAAAAAAATAAGCTTTCCGTATTCTTGGTTGCATAATAATGTATCATGTTGTGCCATTCTTTCGATCCCCGTTTTAAATATAATTGGGACTTTTCTTCGTTGATTTGTAAAATGTCTAAGAAAGAAAACTATTAACAATCAATTTGTTTTATAATCATCATATCATTAAAGTAAATTTCAAAGTAGGAATGACAAAATAACTGTTACCTTTTTATTTTTCGCTCCTTCAGACTTCCCTCATCATTTGGAAACGATGCGTACCAGCTTGTTTTTTGAGTCAACTTGATTATATCTACTATGCAAATTAATTATATAAAGATTAATGGTATATAGCAGCACGATATAAATTATTCCTTAATTTTGTAATATTATCATTATCATGTCACTAATTAAATTATAGCGTAGATACGTACTGAATCGAAAAAAACTGTATTGCTTGCCCTCCAGTTGTTCGCCGTATAAAATGCCCTTGTCCTTACCCCCAACCAAATACAGTTTTCCGTTGGTCTTGTTCATCGTCTCTATATATTACTATACAAGTAAAATAAAATAAGTTACGTAATCATTCTACCATTCATAGAATCAAGGTACCTTGTTTCTTCAACCACTGTAATAGAAAGTAAAGAATAGAGTGAAAAACAAGTATACATGTATATTAAAAATGAAACTTTGTTCATCCAAACGTCACTACGTAAATTATCTTAACCATAAAATTATTTTGCCTTACCTCGATCCACAATAAAGTTATTTCTTTAATATATATATACAATACATATAAAAACGAAAAGAAAAGAATAAATATCGCCATAAAAGCTTGTTAAAACTACTATGACTCGGTTATTAACTACAGTAACAACCTTTTGGACTAAACCTGGTATCGTCATCCTAAAACGAACAGATACCAACAAACAGAAGAAAGCACATCCACACACCCCTTCCTTTCCTCACATTCATTCACACTCTTTTACTTACACACATCCGCTTACACTCATTCACCCTCAACTCCTTCACTTCCACCCATTCACTCACACTCCTTCACTTCCACCTATTCACTCACACGCATTTATTTCCGCACATTCACTTATACAATTCAATCACACTCCTGCACTACACTCTCTCACTTCTATCCATTTGCTTCCATCCATTCGCTTCCACATTTTCACTTACCCGCATCCACTTTCACTCCTTCACTTATTCCCATTCACTAACATTCTTTTATTTACACTCATTCGCATACACTTTTCATTTCCATTCACTCATTCGCTTCCACTACTCCACTTTGGCATATTCACCCCCATTCATTCATTCACAACACGTAGCTTCCACTCACTCACAAGCATTACCTTACAAGCATTCACCTTCGCCTATTCACCTTCATTCATTCACTTGCACCCACTTTCATTCATTCAATTACACCCATTTGCTTCTACTCACTCGCACCTATTCTCTTTTACTCCTACATTTCCATTCATTCACTTCCACCCATTTACTTCCACTTCTTTACTTCCACGCATTCACTCACACTCTTTCACTCACTTATTTTTCCAATTTTTTTTTTCAATCACCTACCTTGTTACTTACCTTGTTGAATCGCCAACCTTGTTACTTACCTTATTGGATCGCCAGCCTTGTTACTTACCTTGTTACTTACCTTGTTGGATCGCCAGCCTTGTTACTTACCTTGGTACTTACCTTGTTGGATCGCCAGCCTTGTTACTTACCTTGTTACTTACCTTATTGGATCGCCAGCCTTGTTACTTACCTTGCTACTTACCTTGTTGGATCGCCGGCCTTGTTACTTACCTTGCTACTTACCTTGTTGGATCGCCGGCCTTGTTACTTACCTTGTTACTTACCTTGTTGGATCGCCGGCCTTGTTACTTACCTTGCTACTTACCTTGTTGGATCGCCGGCCTTGTTACTTACCTTGTTACTTACCTTGTTGGATCGCCAGCCTTGTTACTTACCTTGTTACTTACCTTGTTGGATCGCCAGCCTTGTTACTTACCTTGGTACTTACCTTGTTGGATCGCCGGCCTTGTTACTTACCTTGCTACTTACCTTATTGGATCGCCAGCCTTGTTACTTACCTTGTTACTTACCTTATTGGATCGCCAGCCTTGTTACTTACCTTGTTACTTACCTTATTGGATCGCCAGCCTTGTTACTTACCTTGTTACTTACCTTATTGG
>JAEPRB010000418.1:0-16390 GCA_016758965.1 Circinella minor
AGATGACAGAAAAAAAAAGAAAAAAAAGGTTGGTCTTACTAATCTTGTTTTCAGCTTACGCGTCACAACTTTTAATCCATTTTTTTTCAGTCTCAGATCTTTTTGGGCGCAAAATTCAAGTTTTGCCATAATAACATAAAAGGAAAAGGATATTATAAACGGGAGAGACGACGGAGGTAATAATAATAAATAATATAAATAGAAATAAGGGAGACAATGTATGAAAGAATATAGGAGGAACAGATGGGTGATGAATAAAAGTAACCGATGGGTAAATATGTTAGGTAGAAGTATTTACCTGGCGACGATCCGGATTCCTGGGTTGGAATCGTCGCTTCGACATCACATTTGGAGCTAATGTGGAACTAGGAACAAAACCCGCTTTAGACGCGACAACAGTGACACGTGGTGGAGATTCCCTTGTTGAAAAGTCTGTCAAAATAAAAGAAAAGAAAAAGGTAAAAGTAAAAGTGAAAGAACTCGAAAAGATGAAGATTTATTAATTCGCGGCTAAACCGCCCATATTTATATATACTTGAATGGTCACATGACCACCCAAAAATCAATTCTAATTCACAAATCACGTGAACCTTATCTTTGGTCTGACCAAACAAAACTACCACACAAAGTGTCAAAAGCATCTAGCCTTGCTAGCTCAATCGGCAGAGCGTGAGACTCTTAATCTCAAGGTTGGGGGTTCGACCCCCCCGTAGGGCTAACATTAATTTGTAATTAATGTAATTTGATTATGTTTATTTTTGAAGATCAGTGTGTTGTAGTTACAACTATTTTCCTTTTTGGATTATTTTTGTGTTACTTCTTTTATGTAATATATTTTGGTGGATAACACCATAGCCAAATAAAATAGAATAACAAAAAGGAAAATATAAAAATAAAAGGTAATGTAAAGATATCTTTTTATTTAATAAAATAACCCACTATTTATATATTTTCTAAACTACTGCGGAAGATAATAGATGGTGAAGTGATCATAGTTAATATAAGTCATTGTGTAAAGATATGCTGCAGTTTACGATAAAGAAATAAAAGAAGTATAATTGGTATCAAAAATACTAACTAATAATTATACTATGAAGGTAATACTGAATATTTTTAGCTATGACATTTATATAGATATTTGATTTTTATGATGCCACATAGTTATATCCATATTATTGTCACTTTACCATATTATCTATTTGAACACATATTCAATCTACAATCATTCCACGCATATTATTATTATTAGTCTTACATATATTTATCATTATTCAGAATAGTTAGGAAAATATAATAATATGAAAGTGGTAAATTTAGGTAACACATAAAAAATATTATTATAGGTCCTATAGCTGGAATATAGGATAATTGATAAAATTGATTTTACATATAAGTAATATTGATTTCTAATAGAGTCATTTCTCATACCTAATATCCAGTGAGTAGCAAGATGTTAAAGAAGATGGAATGCCAATTTTCGTCCATGCTAATGACGACACCAAATCGGACTGCTCTCCAAAATGCAAATGGGTCGTGCAAATGGGGACTGCTGAGATAAAATTGAAGCAGGAATTCAAAATTGAAACTGTACAAAAAAAAAACTAAGTCCTCATTATCCAGTTTGACTTAGATAAAAAAATATGTAAAACTTTCTCATTGAAATGCTTCAACAAAGTTTTCACTTATTCAAAGCTCTCGAATTATCACAAAAAATTTTAACAAAGTGATTTTATGTATATCATTCAGAAAAGTATAAGTGGGTATTTTATTTTTATTGTATATATATATAAAAAGTGAAGTGATTAAATTGTCTTTAATTATATATTATTATTTATTTTTGTTTTCTAACTGCATTTCTTGGATCTATCACGTTCTGTAAAATATTATTCAAATTTTGTGTTGCTTGATTACATTCTTCTAATTGATCAGGTGTCATATTCAATAAAGTACGGTTTAACATGTCTACTGATGACGTTATTTTCGATATAATATTTTTTCTGAGCTCTTATAAATGTATTTCTTCAATTTTGTCATTATCAGCTTCATTAATAGGTCTAACAGGTTGTGCTGAACGAGAGATACCGACACAATGAAGAGGAATATCACGGACGTGATTACAAAGGAAAATATATTTACATAATATACGATTAAAATAAAAGTCAGGACAGGTACACAAATGCAAAACGCCTTCTCAAACAGCAATTTCATAATAGATATTTTCTTTTTTTGAACAACTTTATATATATCTATATATACAATAGATTACTCAATAACCATTAGAACATGAAACAGTCCTTATAACGCGTTTTTACTTACTTTTTGAGCATCTACAATTGAAATATATTCTGCAGCAGTATCATCATCGAGTTCATATACCGTTTGATGCCGTTTTTTTTCTTCTTTCATTAAGCTCACATCTTTGAATCTATGAAAGACTTGTAATATAGATTGTCTATACGCGCAATCAACAACTTAGGTAATGAGCCAGACTATATAATCAATTCTGTGCTTTCTTGTTTTTTTTTCAAATAATGAGTTTTTAATTGGTTATGCCAAGATTCAATAAGATTATTTGTGTGAAACTGAATACCCTATTATGATTGAAAGATTAGATAAAAAAAACTTATAATCATAGTTTGTTTTAATAATATTACATACCTCTCGCCACGCCTTACTCCACTTTTCTCTTTTAGGATAGTAATAATCAAACATGTATGTATAAAAAGTTATATTTTCAACAAGGTAACACTGTCTGAATTTGTTCCACCTTACATCAAATTCTTCTGGATTCTTTGCATGCATCAATGAACTTAAATAAACACAAGCTTTTTTACACAAAGCTTTAGAATCTGCAGTACTAGTCGAACTTTTGATCTATCAATGATCTCTTAGAGAAAATGTATATGACTATATGTATACAAACAAAAATTATTTAAGTTAACCTGTTTAACTTTTTTCCCATGCTTGTCTAATATACTAATGACAAACTAGAACTTGGACTTCGGTACTAAACGTAGACAAAATAGCATCCATTTCAGTGACACTACAATCGATCATGATACGTTTAGGATAAAAACCACATTCAAACTTAAGCCACGAGAGCCAACGACTAATAGTAAATGAAGATTCAGAATTCATAATAAAAAAAGCAACAGGACAACCTTTGTTCGTTATATCACTCCTAGTAACAAGCGAAAACAAATAGCAATTACCACAGTCAGACAAAAATGATACACATGTTTTGTGTGTAGAATCGAGGTTAATATCCTCTTGTTTTAATAATATCTGTGTAAAAGAACATTAGTAAAAGAGTATATATCAAAAATAATATAAATCAAAAATAATATACAAATTCATACCTTTTTCTGCCATGGAGCGACCCATGCAACCATTAATAATTCTTTTTTAGATCCATTAGCCTTTTCGTTAGCTTCAGATGTATTAATAATTTCAAATAAGGTATCATAACCTTTTTCTTTAAGGATATTAATCCATGCTTTTGTACTTTGTTTGTCGAATCAATGTTTTCTTGAAATATTATTTAAACATTGTTGGATTTGATTTACAATATCATGACGATGTACATGGAGAGCTGCAGGTATTTTCAAAACATTTGGATCTATATTTATTTCATTTTCAAACTAATCAAACAGTAAGTTAGATATCACATCATAAATGTCCACACATTTACACATGCCAGTTCTACATACCTCGTCCATTTCTTTATTCGACAACTGTAATAAATCTTTCATTCCTCTCCAATCTTTCTTTTCTTCAACATGTTTTTCAATCCAATTCTTAACATTGAATGGAAGTCTTGATTCTTTAATATCTTGTTCACTGAAAGGATTATGACCATCATGCATCTAATTATACATTACTTCAATAATACCATTAATAGCACGTTTAGTAGCTTTGATTTTTGCAGTACAACCAGTGTGTTTTGATAAATTTGTTCGACGTTTTTTAGTTGCTAGAGGGATGGAAGACAATTTACGACTATGATCACAAAAGTACAAAAGAGACCAATCAATTTTTTTTCTGGGACCAGGAGTGTCTTTTGTATATGAAGTTGAAGGAGCTGCAGTTGAGGTTGTGCTTTTTTTCTTATTCCAAGTCGCATGGCAAGAAGCTTCTTCATTAAACCATTTATTAAAATTATATTCATTGTGAAAAGTTAACTCCATAGGGGAACTGACCCGGTCAACAGGAGGTCGTTTGCGTACAATATAAAGTATGTCATTAGTTTGATTGTTCATGATATATATAAATAATGAGGAATAAAAAAATAATGAATAATAATGAATAGGATTGCGAATCTACCCATAAAGATGGGAAAGACGCGCGATCTGTTATTTGCCTCTAGGCAAAACGCGTCTGAAGTAAAAACATTCCTGGGAAATGACGGTCTCTGAATAAAACAAAAAATTGTCAACGTCATTAGCGTGGACAATTAGGAGCGTCGAAGAAGATGGTAATTTTTTTTATTTAGATGTGATGTAATTATAATTAAGATAGTAAATGGATCTGTCACAATACAGTTGTGTGATTTCTAATTAAAAAAGCAAGTTAAGGATACAAAATCACTAGTAATGGCAAGTTAATGAATAACATGAAGGAATATAATAGTTTTATTTTATAATAAATGTCAATGCATAGTGTTTTACTTTATTTCTACAGATAGTGAATGATATGAATAAAGATTTATAATTAAATAATATAGAATATTATTTTTATCTTGATTTTTATTTACATAATAAAAGATGTAATTGATTCTCTATAGTTTATTTTCTGCTATATATTTTCTTACCTTATTTACCTATATTTTCCATCTACACAAAAGTTTATATATCTTAATAAGGTCATAAATAATATATAATATACGACTAGTCTTTTTTTCTTTATAAAAAAAATTAGAAAAAAAATAAAGTAATAAAGCAATAAAAAATTTAAAGCAATAAAAAATTTAAAGCAATAAAAAAAACTATTTAAATCCTTCCTTATTATAGTAAATAAAAAATGTAATAGCATACAAGGGATAATTAGTATTAGAGCGATGTTGAAAAGTATAAAAAAGATATGTAAGTTTTTAACTTACACAGTGCTTTTTTTAATTAATTTATTTAAAGAAAAAAAAATTATTGAATTCTCAGCTAAATTTTTAATTTAGGTTCTGTTAGAATTCAACAGTATCATACTTTTTTTTTTTTTTTGGTAAGAAAAAATATAGTCCGCCAATGAAATTTCTTAGAATGCTTCAAAAAATTCCCAAATTTAGAAAGAAAAGAGTTAAGAATACTAAGATGAAACATAGGAATACTGGTGAATAAGCTGGAATTTTCTAGTATAATAAACTTTTTAAGTTATAAATACTGAGTACCTTTTTTTATATCGCGCAAAAAAAAAAACCTCTTTTACTTCTTTAACAATTTAACATGAAACCCCAACATTCCATTATCGAAATCAATACTACTCCTACTGTACCTGCAGACACCTGTCCAATGAAGCGTGCTCGTGGTCGCCCTAAGAAAACCAACCAACAGGACCTGAACTCTATCACTAATATAACAAATGCGTCAATGGCCTTAAATAGCCACGCGAATGTTTCGGTTACTAATGCTAATTCTTTAAGAGATTTAAGTGAATTAGATACCGCACTCGAGGTACTGTCGAGAAAAGTGAGACCAAGTACTGCACTTGCTTACAGACAACCAATAGCTCATTGGAAGGTAGTTAAACTATTTCTTTTAAAAAAATATTACGTACTTCTTACTTTATATTTAATATTTTACTCTGTAAACTGTAGAATTTTTGCAATGAAAATATGCATTGATTTAATACTAATCCAGAATACCCATATACTGTGGGGCCACCTGAGCTCGTCATTGCATTTTTTAAAGAATTTGTATTTAAGTGTACATATACAAAATATGTAGCAATTGGTTCGGATGTTAGGACTCAAATCTACTTGAGAAATGATAACGAACCAAGCTCGTCTGTGACTTTGCCTCAGTGTAAGTTGAATAAATTATTTATTAACATGCGTTCTATTGTGATATTAATATATTGCTTTCCGTTTATTTTATTTCCAATACGTAGTGACAGAGGCAGCACCTTTCAGTAGAGATGGAAAAGCAAAAATGCTTATAGTTCCATTAAGCTATGAATCTGTAAATCAGTATAAAAAAGTGTTGATGTTTCTTCATGAGTTTCAAAGCACACAGCATTCGATTGAATGGCCATCACCAAAGAGAACCAAAAATCTTATTGATATCATCAAAGAATACAAATGCAGCCTTGTCTATGATCAGGTACAGACAAATGCTAATAGAGCTGCTCACTGTGTGATTCAGGACTCATACAAATCTGGACAGTTGATTAAGATTCTAAAATCGCTCTGGACAGCAAACAGCAAATTGGGATTGAGAGAGATGTTTTCTATTTCTGCTCGTTATCACATGCTTCCCCAAGATCAAGACCTCAGAAATCTGAACTTTGCTGATTGCTTTTGTACAATCATTCCTAAAAAACAGCACAGAGGAACAATATACCTATGTCCAGGCACCTTAACTTTGAAGCCCCCCCATTAAAAGTTAAGATTTCGAGCCCAGATTTTCACTATGGGTGAGTGACAAAATCAAGTGATAGGGGTAATTTTTTTTCTTCTTTTTTTTTTTTTTTTTTTTTTTTGATCATTTATAAAAAAGTTGATGTATAATGAAGAGAAGAAATAGATTCGACATTATCATAAAAACAGAAAGCTTTTAAATTTTTTATTAAAGATAAGTTCAAGAATAATAAGAAAAGAAGAAAAAAGAGTTAGTAGTTGTAAAATGTGAATTATAGCAGAGCGTGAGATTTTAACTTGGATTCTTATTTATGTTAATTAATTAAGTTTGATTATTAGTTAATTGAAATAAACAATTTGGATTGATCATTATTACGCTCAAACTATCTAGTAAGTTAAAGCGAAACGTTGTGTAAATATACTATGCGTGCGTATATTTGAGGGAGAAAGAGATAAAAAAAAATATATTAT
Organism: Circinella minor; assembly: GCA_016758965.1. Lineage (NCBI taxonomy): Eukaryota > Fungi > Mucoromycota > Mucoromycetes > Mucorales > Lichtheimiaceae > Circinella > Circinella minor. Next base: position 7,040 of record JAEPRB010000418.1, read on the forward strand.
CAGTATGTGAGGTGAAAGAAAAAAAAGAAGACTAGTTATTTGTTTTATTATTGCTTTGACGATGACTTATAAATCCGTTTGAAAATCATTCATTAGAATCAACAATCCATCAAACAATCGACATCTTTTTGAATAACTATCAACTTTGATTCTTTCTGACGTTATTATTAAATATATATAAAAGGCGAACACAAAGAAATATACACTTTTTATTTATTTATTATGGTAACACGCTTTCAACTTAGTTGAGCACCCCATCAACACAACCGTTATTTTTTTCCTATTCAACTTTGACGAGACCTTCGACAATTATCGAAATATCTCATACAAAAAAAACATTATATGTGGATGATGGACCAAGAAAAAATCATTGTTTTGTAACAACTTGTCCTTTTTTTATCCGACTTTGATTATTATTTTTCTTCATGCGATCTAAACAATAATAATAGTACTATCACCCAACCATTGTATATTACTTTGACAATATAACTTATTGCAATATACAAATTATCAGTGCATCAATTCAAATTTATAGAGTACTGATATTGGAAGGAAAAATAAGGTGAAGGAGAATGTATTTGAATGAATAAGATATAAAGGATAATATATACGAAATAAAGAATAAAAATATAATAATGATATATAAAAAAAGAAAAGTGATAGGAATATAAAAAGATTGAGAGAGAGATGGAAAGAATACATGTGAAGATGTGTATGTTATTAATGTTGTGTGCGCAGACATTTATTTGGAGGAACAGTACCAAGTTCATTGACTAGCTCTTCAAATTCGAGTAACCTTTCATCCACCAGTCTATGCAATTGCTCTTCGTCATTTGGACCATAAGTAACATCATTAAGTCGACGTGATATATGACGAAATATTGTACGGATCCTCTCTTCTGCAGAAGGGCGTTCTTCTGTCACTTGTAAAGAGGATAATGATGATAATGATAATGGTGGTGATTGTTGTGTTGAACTGGATGATAATATAGTGTGTCTAGCACTACTGTTTTCATTGACCGAAGAGTAAAAAATGGTGGGAGTGGGGGACTTAATCGAAAAGGAATGATCTGATCTTTGTAGCAAATACATATGCTTACATGGTCTTAGGGAATTTTGGAAATGTGGGCAAGTACAAGCTGTTATTGTCGTTTCATCCATTGTAATCTTATATTATTCACATTAGTAATTCATTATTAATAGTATAAAAAGTAGAATAAATAACAGGGAGTAATACCTTATAAAAAACATCAGCAGAACTAAACGAAGCAATAGTAAACGATCCATCTGTTTCCAGTGTAATCATTAATCGTATTTCTTCTTCTGAATAGATTGCAGCTTTTGCTTTATCACGCACATCTGCCTTTGCGCCTTTACTCATTCTACCAACCCCATGTTCTTCATTTCCAATACGATTCTTGTAGCTTTTTTCAACTTTTGTAACCAAAAGATGCACTAATCCATCTAAACGTCTATTTCTACGTCGCTGCAAGTGGATCGTTTTTAACTGATTATGAAAACTTTCTATATAAGTAGATAAAATATTTACTCTAGATTAATTATTATAACCCTATTATGCAGCATATATTGTTAATAATCAACAGAAAATATTACCAATGTAATTATTAGTTTCCATATATCGGTACATTCCTGGCTGAAACGCACGTACCCAACGTTTGTACCGATCATTATCTAACCACTGTTGGGCGAAGATGCAAGAAATGCAGTTTGGTTTGCCCACTTTTCTTTGAATTCGTCAAGTTGTAATCCAAATCGAGCTTCTTCTTCTTCCCACATCAAATCACGTAAATCAAGATATAAAGAACGTGCAATTTGTTCTTTATTTTCATCTTCAGAACAAACAATCTTTTTACGGATTTGACCCATCCAAGCACGAGCTACATGCCATGAACAGTACTGGATTACTGTTGATCCACCATATATAGCAACAATTGCATTGGCCTCGGATAAATCACAGTCAATAGTGATTTTTAGTGGGTTAACTCCCATAGCCTTTAAGATGATGAACCATTGTTTCAATGGTTCTGCCGATTGATCATTTGTAATAAGATAGGCAACAGGGACACCTCTATCCAAAGTTGGATGATAGATTACAATTGAATACATAACAGTATTAGCATAAATTGTTACATCATGTGTAGCATCAAGACAAAACGAAGCAGATTGCACCAATAGTGCTTTTTGCCATGCAGCTTGAATACCATAGGCAAATTTGCCTTCAGACAAATGTGGACTACACACAATATATCCTTTTTCTTCTAAGTCAATAAGCCAAGTTTCCAAAGAAAGAAAATCATCATCATCATGTTGTGTTTGGCCTCTTTTTAACTTGTAATACAAGTTATAAACATCTTCATAAGCAATAACAGTATTACGAGATTCTTTACTTTCAAAGTTAACATTTGGAAAAATTTTATCAAGAGCATTAAATACTGCAGTAGGTCCAAAATCAAGCTTCAACTGTTTCAATATTGCGTCTTTGATACTATCTTGTAGTTTTAAATGACGAATCTCATCCATGCTTCCAGGTGTATGGTTATGGTGAGAACGTTCATAATAAAAGGTGACCATATCTGGATCATCTTGATAACAATGAACCAAAAGTTTAGCTCGGCAGCCAATCTTCTTTGTTGGTTTTTGGTCAGGTCGTTTTTGACCAGACTTGGATGGACGGATATGAATACGAGGTGCTCCTTCACGATGACATACATATATATGCGTCCAAAGAATAACACGGTTATTAACACGTCAGTTTTTTTTATTGGCTACAAAAAAACACAATGACACTAGCAGTAAGTTTTCTCATTGCTGAAATCACAATGTCATTTGTAAAATGACAATGTCAAAAATACATACAATCTTTTAAAGCAGTGCCAATCTTTTCTTTAGCTTTATTCCACTGCACACCCTCTCTTTCTGGTGCACTTTCGATAACAGAAACATAAGTGGTAATATTATGCTCTACCACTGCTCCTGCTGTAACAGGGGTAGGTTGAAAAACTATATCTTGAGTCTCATTGACTTTGAGATGTTGGAGATCAGTTGAATTGCGAATGGCATTCATGTTACTTTTTTTAAAAAAAAATTATAAAAGGTTTGTAAAAAAAAGGGGTACAAAGCTAACACTTGGATATGAACACAAATTTTTCTTCAAAGTATCACACAAGTTGTAAACATATAAAAATAGTAATGGATCACTTTTTTACTTTATTTTGAACTAATGTTACTACATATTGTTTTTTCTTTTTGCTATTATAATTATTAAATCAATTTATCTGTAATTCTATATCTATACCTTATACTGTTATAATAATATACGATAGTACTATTATTATTGTTTAGATCGCATGAAGAAAAATAATAATCAAAGTCGGATAAAAAAAGGACAAGTTGTTACAAAACAATGATTTTTTCTTGGTCCACCATCCACATATAATGTTTTTTTTGTATGAGATATTTCGATAATTGTCGAAGGTCTCGTCAAAGTTGAATAGGAAAAAAATAACGGTTGTGTTGATGGGGTGCTCAACTAAGTTGAAAGCGTGTTACCATAATAAATAAATAAAAAGTGTATATTTCTTTGTGTGTTCGTCTTTTATATATATTTAATAATAACGTCAGAAAGAATCAAAGTTGATAGTTATTCAAAAAGATGTCGATTGTTTGATGGATTGTTGATTCTAATGAATGATTTTCAAATGGATTTATAAGTCATCATCAAAGCAATAATAAAACAAATAACTAGTCTTCTTTTTTTTCTTTCACCTCACATACTGATAATACATTTTTTTTTATCTCTTTCTCTCTCAAATATACGCACGCATAGTATATTTACACAACGTTTCGCTTTAACTTACTAGATAGTTTGAGCGTAATAATGATCAATCCAAATTGTTTATTTCAATTAACTAATAATCAAACTTAATTAATTAACATAAATAAGAATCCAAGTTAAAATCTCGCGCTCTGCTATAATTCACATTTTACAACTACTAACTCTTTTTTCTTCTTTTCTTATTATTCTTGAACTTATCTTTAATAAAAAATTTAAAAGCTTTCTGTTTTTATGATAATGTCGAATCTATTTCTTCTCTTCATTATACATCAACTTTTTTATAAATGATCAAAAAAAAAAAAAAAAAAAAAAAAAAAAAAAAAAATTACCCCTATCACTTGATTTTGTCACTCACCCATAGTGAAAATCTGGGCTCGAAATTTTAACTTTTAATAGGGGGGCTTCAAAGTTAAGGTGCCTGGACATAAGTATATTGCCCCCCTTGGTGGAGTCTGTGCATGGTCATTCCGACGATGTTCGAGGGCGAACATCAAGCAAGGGAGGGGGTGTTGTCGCGTCTGAAGCGGGTTTTGTTCCCAGTTCCGCATCAGCTCCAAATGTGACATCGAAGCGACGATTCCAACCCAGGAATCCGGGTTGTCACCAGGTAAATACTTCTACCTAACATATTTACCCATTGGTTACTTTTATTCATCACCCATCTGTTCCTCCTATATTCTTTCATACATTGTCTCCCTTATTTCCATTTATATTATTTATTATTATTACCTCCGTCGTCTCTCCCATTTATAATATCCTTTTCCTTTTATGTTATTATGAAAGATCATCTTTATGATCTTTAATTAATTCTTTTGTGTTGTCTCGTATGGATCATATTGATCCATATTCTGTTTTTAATTTATTTATTTTTGATTTTCATTATTTCTTATTCTTATCAAGACAATGATCATGTCGTTTGCATAATATTATTATTTTAATAATATTATCATGTTCATATTCATATTTGGAAATATTATTTTTATTTTGTTTTTATATAAATACCCTCCAAAATAATAATTATAAAACAATTAACAAATTAACAAATAAACAAACTATCTAATTGTCGAGTTATCTATCTAATTATCAACTAGTCTACTTGTTTCTTATTTTACCTTCCTCACCTTCTTTATTATCATTTCCCTTGTGGCATAGTTTATTGTGTTTCATCTACCGAAGAATCCTGGTTATTATTGTTAATGTTAAGGTGCAGCGATTAGTCATATAAACTTACAACGGATCTGACATAATTCTTTATTTTGTCATCGTATATATATGATGATGTCCAAACTTAATTTTGCATTTTTTTAATAGATTTTATATATAATAATAATTTGTAATTTGTGCGACATACTACAAGAGTACATAAAAATTGATACATCAATTAAAAATCAGATTATTTTCGCATCGATTTTTGAAGAATTTTAAAAAATGGCTTTTTCTCTCTAATTTACTAATTTAACTGGGTTTGAAATTGTGCCCATTGAATTCTGTGCCTCCTAGTAGTGTATATAACTATAAAATATTTAAACACAGCTACTATATATAGTATATGTGCACTATAGTTAGATAAGTGACTGAGGTTGCTTATCTTAAGAATAATCCAATTTCTTTAAGAGTTACAAAATTAAAAAAAAAAAAACATAATAAATAATAAATTAAAATATCATAAATGTTTAAATTTTTATTATATTTAGAAATATTATAACTTCTTTAAAATCTAAAAACTTTTTATATTTCTTTAGCTATTACTTATATCCCAATTGCCACTATAATTGTTCTATAATAGTAGTGGTTAGGTAGACAGATTTTTAAACAAACAGATATAACTATATATAATGACTATTCTAAGGACTTGGTCTTAGTCTATAACAGTAGACCTGTTGGCATTAGCTTTCCTTTTTTTATGGCACTCTATTCCATTACACCTAGATATAAGGCTTGATTTTCATTATTAACTATTTTCAATGCTCTGAAATTAGCTTGTTAATTGGCAAGTAGAAAAAAGCCTATCTAACTCTTATTAATGTTTTCTATGAAATTGATCATTTAAGTTATCCTAACAATAACTTAGATAAAGATAAACTAAAGCTAAAAGATATTATAGTTTCTTTATCTTTCCCTCGCTTATACTTGATAAGTTACTAAGTATATGATCAATTCATTAATAACATCCTATAATCTCACTTTTATGGTATATCCACTTTCCATGTTCTCTTATTCCTTCACTAGTTTTACTTTTCCCCTTTTAGGGAATATATACACTTTCTTTTTGTATATATAATGTTTTCTATGCTTTAATGTACTGCAAGGAGGCTATAAGAGATGACTATTTCAAATGTACTCTACCAATAGCACACATTCTCTACTTGAATGATAAATGGTACAGGTGCATTAATGAGAACCATACTACTATAGTTGATAAACTTTCTAGTAATCTGTAGCTTATAATGTCAAAAAAGATGCAAGGTAAAAGTATAACTACAAAAGGAAATTGCAACAATCACAGGCAAATCCACACGCCGCAGCTTATAATGAATTTCCCGGAACAGCGCGGGGCCAGAACGCACAGTATTGAACATTCAAAAACAAAAGGGAATATGTTTTGAGTTAACTGCAACTTAAGATGAAGTTAGCTTTCTGCAAATACAATTTAGCGTCATAATTGTTTTCTGCGTTGCTTATATGTGAAACGCAAAAATGCATTGTTTACAAAGTTGTGATATTTATATGATAAAAAGTGTTAATGGAACAATAAAAAGTGGTTAGGGTTGCTACATTTGCTAAAAGCTGCATTTTACATTATTAAAATTTTATTTTAAAAAACTGAAACAGAAAATATCAACTAAGCTATTTAATACTTAATTTACATTAATCTGTTTAGTATCAATGTTATATGGTTAAAATATTGATTTATTAGAACATTTGTAGCTTAAATATTTACACGGAATATGGCGGCCTAAATTTTTGGACGGAACACTGCGGTCTATCGAAACATTGCGGCTCCCTGGTATTGCGCGGCGACTTCGTAACGGAACACCGCGGCATACCTAACTACCGTTGCATCCCCGAAACAAAGTGGCTCGCAAAAGCTTGATACTGGAATTTTTTGGGTACGTCTATTTGCACCCCCCCTCTCACACCCCCCCTTTGCTGTCCGAGTCGGAAATAAAAAAATAAAATACAGTACTTCTCTTCACTGACTCTCTCTTTCCACCGCTCAACATGACGTGGTTTGAAATAAAACTCGACTCTTTTTTTTTAGAGCGCCTAAAAAAAAAAAAAAAAAACTGACTCTCTCTTAAGACTTTCTGTTTGTCTTTTTTTCTTCTTTGAATCTCTCTACTTTTTATTTCTATAATTCTCTTACATTAGTTACACTTCCCAATTCCCCAACATTGATGAAATAAAAAAGACCTTTTTAATTCATAAAAAAAAACTTTTTGATATTCTATTAATAATAAATGGTTAAAAAAAGAAAGAGGAAATACATATTATATATATAAAGGTAAAAATAAAAAATAAAACTAAATTGTTAAATCAACAGCTGTTTCAGAATTGGAGGAATAGATAGAGCTAATGTCAGTATTGTCAGGGATTGTTGCGAATTCAGGAAGTATTTTGATTGATCGATCAAACACATCTTTAAATATATCGTACCACGGATCAGCAGTTAATACTTCTTCTTTATGTCCTCGAGGTTCAGGATAAAGTATAGGCCATTGGATATGCGAACCGGGCTTGATCTTGATAAGAATAATGTGGTTATTTTTAAGTTGTAGGATGATTGGATGGGTGTGTTTTGCATCAAATGGATTTACACGAAGAGGAATATACATATTGGATTGAAAACCATCAAATAACGCAATGGGAGTTTGGAATGCATCAGCAGCAATTTGTGCACATTCAGGAGCACAAAATCATTGATTATCTTGTGGGTTCAGAATTCCTTTAACACGACCATGATCATATTTTTTGTAATCACCATCAATATTTTTTAAATAATGAAGGAGCATGGTATCTTTTACATCTACGTATCTATCCTCTGAACCAAATAATTCAAAAGCAAGTGCTCGGAATCCACAGTTTCCATCAGCAGCTGGATTATGTACCGTTTCAACAGCAAAAGGAGGGATTAAATCAGTTACTAAATTTAAATTGGGAACGATACGAAGTTTAATAAATGGAGTGGGAGGAAGCTGGTTGGTTGGTTGTGTATTATCAAGAGTATCCTGTTTTCCTTCCCTGTAATTTAAATTAATATATCAAACAATAAAATGTGGGTAATTATATTTGTAATTATATAGATATACATACCAAATTTCAGCTGATTCACGACCAAATGCAGTTTTTGCTTTTTTCTTGCTTTCAAGATCTTGATGCTCTAATTCAATCAAATCCCTTTTCTTGCTGTTAGTTTTCTGACTTTTGCCATCACCTCTTTTTGCGAGAGTTTTTGGCTGCTGCAGTTCCTCAATATCCAAAAAAAGATCATCACTAATTGCTCGTAAACGATGTAAAAGTGTAGTTCGTTGCTGTTGATCAGGATATTGGTATAATAAACCGGTTATACGTGCGAGTTCATCATTAATCTCATCCTCAATACTTGGCAGGACATACGGTTCCGTTACTGCAATAATGTCATTATTATTTCGAGTAATATTTTCTATAGAATAATACCAAAAAAATATAAATATCACTGCTAAAAATAAAACCTCATTTATACTACCTTCAGGCGCAGTTCTTTCAGGATAAAGATGCCAACGGCGAGGTACCAAACTTAAAGGAATTGTACCAATAGATGGTAACATATGGCAACATGGGATATTATAATGAGCTTTGATAGCACATCTGCATATATCTGTTTTTATAATATTTCGATGTTTAAGCTCATTTCGGATAGAATAAAAAGCAAACTTAGAGATATTGCGCTCTAATTGTGCTAAACGTTCCTTGTGATCTTCAGGAAGGTGAGGGTCAACATCAAGAGATTCTTTGTCATGTTGCCGTTTCCATGCTAAATTCTGTTTTACATAAAAAAAATTGTATTAATAACGGATATCTAGTTCTTATAATCAATAAATTCTACATACTTTCAATCTATAATACTCGTCGATTTGTTCAAAAACAGAGTACAGATTGCCACTTGACGATTGGATTGAACTCTTTAAATTGGCATGAGAGCCTTCGACCCGATTTGTGCTATTGTTACCAAAATGCTTTACATATGCAATATCTGTCCCAACCCATTTTTCACGAACTTCGAGTTTCCTATTTGATTGAGAAGAAATATGTATGCAATATTAGCGTAAAGTGTTATACCTTTCAGAAAACAAAAACTATCATAGTTTTACTCACTCATCCAAATATTTGATAACATCTTCTGGTTTTCTAGCCTTTTGTGCTATCTCCTTATACTTGTCGATAGCTTTGTTCTCAAGCAAATGGTCTGGAATAACAGACATACCCGAAAGTTGATCAACATACTGATCAGTCAT
>JAEPRB010000419.1:0-23701 GCA_016758965.1 Circinella minor
ATTGGCGTGCAAGAACTTATCAATCACTCTCATAGAGCAAAATTTGGATGTCGACTGTGCCCCATTGAAAGTGTAAGCGAGTTGAGTCCTGAAGGTGCTGGTCTTGGAAACTATTTCACAGGTAATCGTGATACACTAGATCAACTCCGAGATAAGATACAGTTCGAGAATGGTGCACCGGTAAGAATGTTCAATAGCAAATATCAATCTGTCTCTATCGTGATCACTTATTAAAATATATTTTACATTAACATATAGGAATTATCGATTAAGTTTAAAACCAAATTTGCAGAGCTGGAAAGTTTTTATGGACCTCTGTTTTTCGGGCTTGATGAAATGCACTGCATCGGATCAAACGTGGCAAAAAGAATTTGGCAGATGATTAGCTCTGTTTTTAATAATTCTAATACACCTTTTGAACTGGATTCAACGGCTCGACAAGTTATTGGGAAATCAGTTGCAGAATCCTCTGGTCTGATTCCATCTGGTGTCTTTGAGGGTACCTTTCGAGGTAACTTCAAATGTTAGTATTTTAATATATACAAATTCTAATTCTGTTTTTTTTTATCCAGATTACCATACAAAACTTCGAAATATGCGAGCAGTAGATTGGATAAGTTTTTTATTATATGTAGTGCCAACATTAGTGTGTGATATGCTTGAAATTAAGCTGGGTTTAGATCAATCAAATGAAGTAGTGGATGCATTAGTTGCGCTTGTTACTGGTTGCTCCCTAGCATTGTCATGGGAAATAACAGATGATGACATTGTTAATATGAAAAGGTACGTAGAATTTGATGTCGGATTTATTAATTCCTAATAACGCATAAATATGTAGTGCCTTTGAGGAATGGCATCAGTACATGTATGACCATGTTGAAACAAATATGTATTCTTTGAATATGCATTTGTTACGACACATACCAGAAGTAACTGAAAATCTTGGACCAATACGAGGAATTAGTGCAAGATCCATGGAAAGAATCATAGGTAATTAGCAGTATTTTATGTTGAAGTGAGTGGGAAAATATTGGAAGACAAATATTAACAGTTTGACATAGGTTATTTTAAGAAACGAATCCGATCCACAAATAATTCAGCGAAGCATGTTGGTAATATACTTCGTCGTCATCAAGCCAGCAAATTTTATAACCTATTGAAATCCCCTATTGAAGAACAGCCACGTATAAAATATGCCATTGAACAGAATGAAAACGATACTTTACATAATTCAGATGATATGGAACTCTGGAATCATTTTTCAACTACAGTGGACAATTACCGTGATGTCAATCTTCGTTTTTATTTGGTTCAATATTGGAGACGACAGTATCCTAACGACACTATTGGGCCATCTGACATTGATAATAACATTATTGTTGGAAAGCGATTATATCAGAAAAAAACTGATGCTGTGTATGATGCTTCGAAAACTGGACGGAAAACAAAAAAGATACGTAATTTTGTAGCAATGGATATCAATGTGGATATTAACAAACGCAGACCAAGAACTAGGGAACAATGGGAAATACAGAGGTTTTTCAGTGAAGCTATTTTGTTCTTCGCGCATAAATATAATGGTAAAATATTTTAAGGTTGTAAGTAAATTATAAATCTTATATATACTAAATTGTTATTATTTTTGTTATAGGCAAAGAAGTAATTCTATGTTTTGCCAATTTCTATCATAACGTTAAGCTTAATGCTGGTGGTTGCCCATGTGGAACCTCTAGAATTGGTAGTTCTCCTCTTAGCAAACGTTATTTAATTGAAGCGAGCGCAATCCAAACACAAGCTGGTATTCTTAAGATGCCAATGATAAATAGAGATAATAATTCTACAACATTTCGTTACTATTATATATATTCCAATATGATTCCCAACAGCATAATACCTGGGGAAGTTACTTTATTATAATATCGATCCGCACTAGCAGGTAAGTATTATCAATTTTGGCATCTTACTGGTTTGTCTACTTACACGGTGTTGTTATTTTCTTTTCTTTTCTTTTTTTATATTTGGATTGATCTTCACTTCTTTCACTTTCTTTCTTTTTCTTCATTTAAAATACTTTTTTCTCATATATATTATTAATTTTATCCCTTTATTATTACTGGCATTGATGCTGTTCGTTTTATCAATGATTAGTATTATCAGTATTTAAGTTTCTTCTCCATTAGTATTAACTCATTATCAACTCTTCTTGATTTATTTTATCTATTATATTTGCCTTATTTTGCTTACCAGTTATAACTAACTAAACAGCTGAACTTATTACTCCAGCTAGTAATTTTATTCATCTCAACTTTTTATTAGCTTTGATCCATAAAGGACTAAATTAAATAAAGATCACACAATTTTACAAACTTTACAAGTTTTCACAAAATTTCACAAAACTTCACAAAATTTCTTGTGCTCCCATTACTTCTTTTGGAATGGCACTCCCTTTTTTAGAATTCCCACTCCCCCTTTTGGAACAGCTCGAAAATTCACAAATTTTTTTTTGTGGTGATATATAAAACATAAAACAATAAAACGATATCAGACAGATGCAAACGTAATAATAGCAATCATTTCAAAAGTATAAAATAGAAGTAGAAAACTTACAAGTTCGATTTCGTTATTGAGTTATTTCAATTCTAAGAAGAAAAATACAGATTTATAAATATAAAAACCGCCATAAGTATATGAGTATAATTATCAATTTGATAAAGAAAGGACGTAAAAAAATATAGTATTACCACATACAAAAGATTAGCATTATAGTGAGAGAGGGGTAAAAACGTTTTTGAGAAAAAAATGTAAAAGTGGAAGAAAGGGACAAAAATGATTTTAAACAAAAAAAAGCTTCATAATATCATTACCCTCATCATGTATAACATAGGAGAACACTCAATCATATTGTCTAATTAATTACCTCCCCCAAATTATCTTTCTTCTTACCTCAGTTGTCTTTTCTTCTAAACAAAAAAAATAAACAACACACTTATGCTATTCACCAAGTTATTTAAAGATGTAAATGGATACCTATAGAACGTGTTGAATGATCGCTTTTATATTGAGATTTTTTTTAGATGCCAACTTTAGGAGAACACAATGCTGCTCGAGCCCAGCGCAGCGCGGCTCGTAATGCCACTATTCAATAAGTTAATACCGCAAACAATGCATTGTTGCAGTTGGAAGATCGTGTCCGACAAGTTGAGGTGCGAAATGCCATGCTGGAATCACAGGTTCAGGCGATAGGAGATGTCATTGCCAGACAGGCATTGACACAACAGCAAGTACAGCCTCCACTTGCTATCAATCAAAACCTTGAACCAGTCGCGATGCATGGTGCCGTGGAGGGCTTCTGAGCTGGTCGTTTGGAAAAAGTTTCTGTAAGTCACTAGTAAAAAAGATATAAAAAGATATAGTGTTCGTTAGTAACATCATAGAGTAATAGGCCGCCATACGCCATCAAAACGCTGCCTTGGGTGCTGACACCACGGTAAAATGTTTAGTGATTATATGTTATATATTGTAGATCTTTGTTACTTTTTGTTCTTGTTAATTCGGTGATTTCACCTAAATTAACAAAAAGTCACAATAACATAAAATAACCCAAATTTACCAAACTTTACACATAGTAATTCACACAAAATAACCAATAATAACAATATATAGCAATCAATATATATTTTTATTTTTTGTTATACGCTATCAATTATAGTTATTAAGCTACCACAGTATTAATTCTTTGTTCGCTTTGCTCGCTTTGCACGTTTTTGTTGTGCGTTAATGGTGTCTTGATGCGCTGTAATTGATTCAACTAATCTTGTTGCCCTTTTACTTCCTCGACCACGGCCGCGACCACGGCCACCATTGCTCGATCCTAGAGTAGTACTAATGTTTGCTGGTTGACTTGTCCTATTTAATTAATAGGTCAACAATTTGTTTTTATTATAACTTGTTATTTCGCATGAATATGTAATAAATATAATGTTATAAAATTACGTTATAGCTGGATTATTAGGGAAGGCAACAGATAAACTATAAATATATTTTAAGCATAAAGAATAGTTAGTACTATTGCAGTAAATAATAGTTATGTCATTATTAAACTTACTTGGTCCGATCAGATAAAGATGAACTAGGGACTGTCTCAGGTACAGCTGCACTATATGTAAAGTAAAATATTGTTTATTATACAAACATCATCATCTATCATCACAATCACGCTTGTACAATTATTAGAAACATATACTTACATGGTTTCACGAGGAGAGAGAAAAGTAGGATTAGACTCATCAGATTCACTATCAATTATATTTTTCCAAGAAAAAGGTTGCCAGTTAATAATCCGAATAAAATAATGTATTATCACGCTCAAACATATTTCGTTACTGGACCCCTATACTTAATTGTATTGGTAGTGGATGAAGCAAGGTTAGATACAGATTCACTATAAATTATATTTTTGTTAGTTGATAATAATATAAATACAAAAATGTATTATCACACTCAAACTTACTTCGTTACTGAACCCATATACTTACTTAATTATATTGTTAGTAGATGAAGCAAGGTTAGATACAGATTCACTATTAATTATATTTTTGTTAGTTCATAATAGTCCACACACAGTAATTATTACCACACAAACACTTTTTGCCTTATTGATCCCATATAATTACTTAATTGGATTATCAATGGATGACGTGGGAAGAGATTCAGGGTCACTATTAATATATATACAGTATATATATATATAAAGCAAAATAGTATTTTCTTTGTTAATTCAAATGTAATAATCTATTTCATAATAATAATCATAATGTCATTAAGCTTACTCTTGTGTAGACACGGTGTGTGTTTTTATCCAGTGTTTGTAACGATTATTCCATCGCTCCATGAGCATATGATTCGAGCACCAATCTACTTCACATTCATCAAATGGGATATTGTATTTTTGACGAACAATTGCATTTAGATCATCAATAGCGTTCTGTTTTTTGTTGTCATCAAGATTGGCCCAATAATCAGGATACACCTTTGTAGATTCATCTTGGCTGTACGATTTGGTGAGGGTAGAAATTATTCTGTTCGCGAGTCCCTCGATGTTATTATATTCGGCTTCACACTCATCCTCATCTAGGGAATTGTTGTGATTGATGATCTGAATAATGGCAGTCTTGTTTATAGTAAGGTATTTTGTTTTTTGACCTGGACGTTTCTGATGAGGTCTTCGAATAGTTTTTTTTCGTCGTTCTGTTGCTACTAGCTGCGATAATCGTTCGGTGTTCGCTTGATTATTTGACGCTGTTGTTGATGTTGTTGTTGTTATTGCTGTACCCGTGTTCATTTGTCGTTGTAATTCAGCCAACAAAGAATTGGTCAAACGTTGAAATGTATCTTCTGCCATTTTTTGAAAGAATAAAATAAAAAAAAATGTGGTGTTGAAAATTAAGAGACGTGCGATCACGCGTCAAGATGTGATTTTAAAAATTCGCCTGCTGCGCATATGGGAGACTTTTTTTTTTATTATTCTTTCCTCCAAACTTCACTTTAACCTATTCGAATTTCTCTTTTTATCATTACTAAAAAATAAGTAAAGACCTTTTTTATATAATAAACGTTAATTAAAAACAATGAAGCTTTGTGATTTCTGTGATCGTGATATTCGGTTTTCAAGATATGAGGGTCATGTTGATCAATGCTTTGAAAAATGGAGACAATGACGACGTCATAATCAGCAACTTGAGCAAGGAGATAACAATGATTCAAAGTATATATTACTTTTATTTTTAGTGCTGTCAATGGACTGTAAAAATCATATTAATATACATCAATAGCTCCACTTTATCTTCAAATCAAAATCCATCTCACGAAAGTGTTTATGTTGATGGAGGAATGCAGCAGTTGTCTGATGTTGATGAAACAAATCCCAGTAGTGGTGAAATTGACCAAACGGCTCATGATGATCAAGTTGTTAATTACATGGATTCGGTGACTATAGCTGCAAGCCTTAGAAGTTATTCACCGGACCAATGTATGGATTATTATTATTTCACAGATGAGCAAGACGATGATATACAAACCATTTCTTCTAGTGATGAAGAGACTGAAGATTCAAACTTTGGTGATGAGCTATTTGATAATGAAGAGTCGATCACAAGTACTGAGAATCAACAGCAATACAACACCGTCATAGATAATCAAAATAACAATAGTAATATGAATAGTAATACTAGTACACCACCAGAATTCATTATTCCTCCTCCCAAGAAATTGACTAAAGTCCAGGAAAAAAGCCTTGATTTATTGTCACTTGCGTTATCAAAAGGTGTCCTAAGAGAAACTTTTCGTGCATTCTTAGCTTTTTTTAATGACTGGATAATGGATGAGGAGTTTGGTACGTTTTTTCTTTTTTTTTTTTTTGGTTTTTTTTGTGAAACACGATATTAATTTTATTCGAATGTGGTAGAACCTTTTCCACTATTGTCACCTGAATCATCAGAAAAGCTATTACTTAGCCTTATGCCTGTGCAAGCAGTAGATCTTCACATCTGTCCAAAATGCTACAAAATTTTTTCTGAAGGTGATATATCTTGCGCCAGTTGTGATGAACCAAGATACAGAGATAGCAGCAATACAAAGCCTACGGCTTCCATGCGTTATTTTCCATTAACTGGACAGCTTGCATCTTTACTTGGGCGATCAAAAAACCGTGAAACGTTACGTTATTGTACAGAAGTCCCAGACGATGGTAGTAATATCAGCAATACAACCAGTGACAGTAGTAGGGATGATGATATAACAACCACCGAGGATGTGTTGGAGTATACCAACAATATGATGGATATAGACAGCTTATCCACCCCTATTGATAATTCATCCACGACAACTGACAATAATGACACGGTTAAAGAACACAGCTCGACCAATGATGATGATCGTTCAAGTGATACCAACAAAAGCACTTCAATGGAAGAAGGCCTATTTTATCCATCGAATAAAACTGATATTTTTGATGGTGTATCCTTTAACAAACATCAAGAAAGGCTTTTTGATTCGCCCTTGGATATAAGTCTATCTCTTTTCGTAGATGCCTTCAAACCTTTCAAAAGAACCAAGATATCATTGACCATTGTACATCTTATTATATTGAACCTACCAAGAGAAATCAGGTAACTTATAGGTTTTTGAGATTAAGAAATAACACATTACTCAACATTGTTCGGTTCACAATAACAATGCTTCTATGTCTATTACTAATTATTATAGATATTTAGAAAGCAATATGATCCAAGTGGCTATCCTTCCATGCAATCCAAAGAAGGCAGCACTTCATCATCTTCTTTCTCCTCTTATCAAGGAATTGAAACAGTTAGAATCTTCTGGAATGCATATAGTTGGTTCAGATGGTGCAGAATTTACAGTAAAAGCACATCTTCTTATTGCTTCAGGCGACATTGTGGGTGTTACTGATCTTTGCAATCATTCGGGGCACTCAAGTATTTTTGGCTGTAGGATCTGCCCAATTGAAACCACATGCTTACTAAGTCCAAAAGGGAAAGGTTATGGGAGATACTTCTTGGGTCCGAACTTATTACCAAAGAATCGTAAAGCTAAAGATTTTAAAGATGGTGATCCAGTAATTTTTATAAAAAAAATATACATATATATACATAAGAACATGAAAATGACCAGAATACGGGAATTCTTTAGGAACACAGTCTATATTGCCCTACACCTTTTGCAGAATTGAAGTCTTTTTCTGGACCCTTTTTCTTCGGTAGGTATACTATTGAAAACCTTATATTATATATTAAAATAGGTACTAGAGTAAATAATCAGTTAGAAGATAATTTACAAATGCTGACATTTTTTTTGCTGTTAATTAAAAAGGACTTGACGAGCTTCATCTAATAGGCGCAAATTTGGGCCCACATTTATGGAAAATGTTTAATAAGGACAGTAATTCAGTATTTCGTCTTTCAAAAGAGAAAAATGACACTCTTGGCCGGTGTTTAGAAGAATCAATTAAGACTCTGCCATCAACATTTACGGGCAGGCCTATAGGTAGTAGCTACTTGTTATCTTATTTATTTGTTTGCAATCATATTTATTACTTTTATGTTTTCATCAAGATGTGATACGCCGTCCAAAACATGCCAGAGCAGTAGATTGGGTGGACATTGTCACTTTTATTATACCAACGATAGTGACAGAATTATTGGAACTGTCAAGATGTGAGAGAAACGCGATTTCTTGTTTAGTGGGTTTGGCTGAAGCTTGTTCCGTCACACTTTCTTGGGAAGTTACAAATGAAGATATTGCAAAGGTCCAAATGTAGGTGCTTGTATTTTTAAAATGGATGTAACTAGTTAATTTATAACTACACTTTTATAAAGTCTATTAGATAAATGGCATATATTCGCAATGGAAAAATTGGAGCACAATCTCTACACCTCAGTAATGCATTACTTACGACATATTCCCCAAGCATTGAAATATCTTGGACCAACCCGTGCCTACAGTACTCGACCATCAGAGAGAATAATCAGTGTGTATAGTCGATTGATAAAAAGTAAGTCTTCTCCTGCTTCAAATGCTGCAAACGTAATGATGAGACTCTCAGCTATTCGAGAGTATCAAAGACAGAAAGATGATCTGGAAAACCCAATACCTGCTTCTACTCCTTCATGTACAACAACGACTTCTGCAACTGGAACTGTATCTATTCTCTCCACAGTAGCATCATGTATTATGGATGACACCATCACCGAAGAGAATCGTAGGAAAAAAGTTTATGCATTATCAACAAATGAAGCAGCACCTGAATTATGGGAAGTATTGAAAAATTACATGGATTTCGACCAAATCGAGGAGGAATTTGGAATTTCTAATTTGGATGGATTAGTGAAATATTTTTGGAAGAGAATCAAAGGTGTGGTTGTTCCTTTTCTTGTCTGTCAATCAGTAGTTATTGACAAAAAACTTTTACAGTCTGGGTGTATTTATGATTCAAAATTTTACCTAGATAAACGATCAAAACGTCCTACAACCCTTGTGAAGTTAACATTGCCAGTTAACGTTTATGCTCGTTCTACACAAAGAAGAAGTGAACTTGTTTGGCGAGAGTTCTTTGGTGAGGTACTGCTGTTTTTTTCACACAAATTCAACGATGGTAAGAATATGGTCATTTTATACTATACAATGGTATAATAGTTATATCGTCATTAATAAATTGAGTTCTTTGCTTTACTAACTTTTTAGGCACTGAAAAGATCTTGGCACTAGTAAAGATTTTCACCTTGATTAAATTAACAGTACATGGTATGCCGTGTGGACCTCCACCTGACGATCCTAGACATTCAAAACACTGTGGGAAATGAATCAGTGAAAATAAGATGAATACTGCTTAAATTATGTCAAAAAGTGGATGAATAATATAATTCACCAAAAAAAAAGGTGAAAAAAAGGTGATTTTGAGTAAATTTCTATACAGTAGAATACATAGTCGGTTAAATCTGGTATAAATTGGTGAAGAACGGTTGAAAGTTAATACCGGTTAATATCAGTAGATAACTATTTTAACCATTTTTCAACTTTATTTTAACTGTATTTTATCTTTTGTGAAAAAACGATGAATTTCTGTGATTAATTGGTTAATGCCGTTCCCCACTGTTCAAACTTCTTTAGCCATAATCTACCCTTTTAAAATTAAATTTATTCAAAGATTATATTTTTGAGCTATCTAAGAAACTATGTTTGAAAAGTTCAGGATATAGGTAATAAAATTTGTTTTCAACATGAAGGGATTTCAGTTCCATTGCTAGACAGTCCAAATGTGAAGCTTCAGTTACATACAAACGTTGACGTTGTCGATTTCCGCATGGTATACCACTACCTACTGACGGTGCCGTATCTAACTCAAGACGAACCAGACAAAGGGCTCGTGTTTTTTCATTATGTTCATGTGTAAATAATAGAAGTATTGTTCCAAATGTCTCACCCCAACATAAATTTTCAGTACTTCTTTGACCTCTCCTGGCTCTAAGATCAAAAGGCAATGTGATTTTCGCAAAATTTAATTTTTTGGCATTTTGTCTAGTAGAAACAGAAAATATATGACCTCGGATAGTTAAGTTTTTCGAAGTATGTATTGCATTGGCAATATGATTATTATGATGAATACTATGTCGAGAATAGAAATCAAGCAAAAGCGATCGTAAACTGAGATCATCAAACTCATCTAAAGTACTAGTGTCCAGTTGATCAAGCATCACTGTTGTTCCAGGTTCATCATCAATTAGAATAGTAAATGAAGTTGTTGATGATGCTTGTGACACTGGATCCGTCATGGACGGTTCAGATTGTTGATCCGTATATGTAGATTGTTGTCTAAAAAATTGTGTTGTTTTTGTAAGATCAAGCATAGCGTTACATGCACTTGCTGCTGGATTTACTTTTGACCTGATTCTTGGTTTCAGCAATCCATTCATTCTTTCTGTTGATCGTGAACTTGAGTAGCAGGGTGGTCCAAGTTGACGAATTGCATCAGGTAGATGTGTCAGATAATGCTGATTGATAGTAAACGTGTTGATTGGCATATGATTTGTGAGAAAAGAACGCCTGATATCTATAAAACTTTTTAGAAGAAACAAAAAAAATGTTAGCAGCGAGCCAAAATATAAATATGTATTGGTACCTTTCCATCATCCCGATCTCATTCACATTAATCTCTTTCTGTAATGCAAGACAATAAATTTTTGAAAGTGCAATTAAAGCTTTTTTAGCGTCTTTTATCGCATTCGAATCCTTTTTGTAATCTGGTTTTGCTTCTTGTTGTTGCTTGTCGATTTGCTCGATCACTAAGGTCGGCAAAATATATCTCATGAATGCAATCCAGTCAACTGCCCGAGCATAACCTGCTTGAGTTTCCAAATCTATAATTTTAAAGTATAATTCATTGACCCATTGGATCAATGTATCAAAAATACTTGTAACAAAATTAAAATTTATACTAACTGATAAATGTCCCTTCAAATGTATTTGGTATTGTGCTGCACGCACTAACCATTCCTTTACTAATTGCTGACCGATATTTCTTTTTTAATGCAATTGGCGCTTTTTTTCCGTATTTCCCACAAATCATATTCCAAACCTGATGACCAATATTATTTCCCAACAGGTGCATCTCATCGATAGAAAAGAAATAAGGCCCATGAAATGATTTAAGTTTTGCAAGAGGCTGTTTTTTCGTTAGACCTCAGTTCTATATTTTAAAAGATACTTGTAGTTAGTTTTCATACATATACACACACCCATATATATATATACCCTGTATAATATAATAATAGTGATTGATACCTCACTTCCTTTTCTGAATGAAGATGGAGTTCGGGATTGAGCAGCTATATCGCTTGTAGGGAAGTATATACCTCCTTTATCTCCACGAACACCTTTTACAACACATATCCGACAACCATAGTAACTCATATGGCTATTACCAACCAAATCACCGAGTGCTGGAATATCGCCGCCTGTAAAAATCAACTGAACACGAGAATTAAACACACCATCATCTGTTGTTATACGCATACCATCTTCTTGTAAAACTTTTAATTCTTCTCGGATCGGTCGTAAAAAACTATCAATCATTTTTGGTTTTCCTGGCCCAGGTATAGTTGCAAGAAGTAATAAATTTTCTTTTTTGAATCTATGTTAAATAATTTATCAGTATTAAATAATAAGTTTCTAGAATAATCATAGTGGTATCAGAAAAATAAAATAACATTATACACACACCTTTCTTCAGGAGGCAAATTTAATAACATAGCCATGACAACTGTTATAGTATATGATTTTCTTTTGAAGATGTTGAATCCGTCATGAAAAATAGATATCCCTATATCAAGTGGTTGTTGGAAAAGACGAGAACGCATCTCTCGATACGCTGCTCCATCGAAAACATCTTTCAATGTTGACCCGCCATCGGCTCGTCTCCATCGATACTCCAGCAAATCCCGTAATGCAGCTGATTGAAAATATGATGCTAATTGATGTGAAATTGGAAGAATTTGTGTGGTGGCTTGAGAAGTTTGGGTTCCTTCTTTGAATCTTGGTTTGTTACATGATGGGCACTTTGTTTTTTTATCGTCAAAAAACAAATAACAACCATCTTTACAAACGTCATATTGAACAGGCTGTACGGAACACGTTGATGTTATAATGTTTCTCGATCGATGCTGTGATAATAAAGGTCTCCGTTCTATCGTCATAAAATACTGGAAGATTAGCATTATTTGATAAATAAATTGTATAATCTTATTAATCATTACTAAATGACGGATCTTGGATGAGATCGTTTATCCATTCAATAAGCCAGTCAATGTTATTTCGACCAATACCTTGTTCTTTCGCTTTTGCATAAAACTCTACACTTTTTCTTGTTGTAAAATCAACTTGTTCATAACTAGAAATAGTGATATTAATTGGCGATGTACTGGAAACATTGTCGCCATTGTTGGTGGTGCTACTCAAAACACTACTTTCTTGGGTTAAATCGCTTAAATATTCAGCGTCATTGATTGTATTTGAAGAAAGGTTTTGATCGTCAAACATCTCCTGATCTATATTCTGATCTTCATTCGCCTCATTATCCTGTTCTTGGCTCTGCTCCACATCTTCATAATCATCATCACAATAATCGTCATCTTGATAAACGTAATCTAATAAAAAAATATATATTTATCTCAATTGAGAACTGATACTTTTTTTGGGTTCAAAAACTCTTGGATTTTTTTATACCACTTCGAGGACTTCGCGTGTCAAACATATTTTCGGTAGGTCGTGCTTGCATGCTTGTGTGCCCTCTTCGTTGTTCACTATACTCAAGTGCTGCTCTACGTAGTCGGAAGCGCTTCAAAAAACATTCACGTTCATGTACTTTCCATTTCGATTGATTTACAGGTTTTTGGCAGGTAGGACACTTTGACATTGTAGTTTTTTTAAAAGAAAAAAAAAGGTACAAAAAAAAGGTGCAAAAAAAAAGCAGTAAAGACAACCAATAAGAACCAGCAACTCCGCGCCTTAGTTTCGCGTTTTCTTTTTCTTTTTCAAGAATAACCTTTCAATTTATTTCTCATTTCTCAAACGAACATTCAACCGTAGAGGTTTCTGTTTTTTTTTCATTACTGTCACGGATAGATAAAAATTTTTAATCACACACTTCACTAATAATACTTTAAATCCCATCTTACACCAATCAAAAGCAAATCGATAGTGTTATTTTTATTTTTATTTTTTCATTTATAGTTTGAAGAAAGAACGAAAGACTTTGTAACAAAATGCCTCCACGTCAACAAGCGGCAATAGTTGAATGTCAAGAAACGATAGTAAATAAGATTGATGCGCAAACAGCAGCTATGGTAGAAGGGATTCAAGGATTCAAAGATGGTATCGAAATGCTAACGCTTAGCATAGATATTATTCATGACAAAATTGACTTGCTTCAACAAAAGATCGAAACACGTTTACAGCAATCAACTTCTACAACTACTGTACCAAACATGGAAATAGACTTTATCGATTGTCCAAATCATGATATCAAACAACAAGATCTAAAAGATTTTATAGCTACATATGGTCAAAATAAAGAGCAGTTTGAAGATGACAATGAAGTTAAAATGGTTCTCAAAAATATTGGTAAATACGTACGTTGGACAGCAAATGACGTTGCAGAAGATATAAAATCAAAGAATGAAAATAATGAACTGCCATCATGGCGAAATTTATCAACAACCAACAAAAAGTTATTAATTGATTCCGTTTCTCATGAAGCTGAAAAAATCGGTATTCCTGTACGTCGCTGTAAAAATGATTGGTTTATTCATCATCTTGTCATCGAGTGCTGGAGTAATAAAGTAAAATATGCCTCTAAAAAAGAAAAAAAGAAAAAGAATGACAGGTAAACAATTATTGTAAATTATAATAGTGTATGTTGTTGTTATATCACATATTCATTTATTTATATTTATAAACAGTGTATCTCAAGAACAACAACCCAAGAAGGTGATTTTTCTTTTCAAAAAAAAAAGGATAATTTATGCGGTACGTGTTGAATCATAAATTTTGATATTAATAAATTACAAATATGTTTTATTTTTAGAAGGACAAGGGTAAACGAAAGAAGTCAAAAAAAAGTAAAAAGTAATAGTCAATTAAGTAAGGATTAGAGTGCATGTTAAAAGCAATATCATGATAATATAATACAATGCATACCAATATGGTAAACAGTATTATGATTATTATTGTATATAGTTTATCAAGATTGATTGAATTATGATTACACCATGTTTAATTTTTTGCTATACTTCTAATTTGTTTACTTAATTCTTATTCAAATTATATCAACAAAATGACAAATCTCATTAATATCAAATAAAATGGGACATATATATTTGCGTGTTAATATGGTTAAAAAGGTTTAAATATGGTGAATTTCGGTTAATATAGAGTGGTAAAATTGGTTTATCTCAGATGAATACTATGTAAAACGGGATGAAAAATAAGATGGATATTAGTAATTTAAAGAGGTGAATATTAGTGAATATTTTCAATTCACCCTGAAAAAAGATTCACAAGTTTTCACTACTATTTACCGCTTTATTTCCCACAGTGAAAATTTACGTATGTGAAGCGGAAGACGTAGATTGTCTTGTTGGAACGTTAAATACGGTGTCAAGTTCAAATGAATATGTCTATTATTTGCATCCAACTTTACAACCGAATAAAACCCAACTTGGTGATATTACCAAGATTTAGGTTTATGTATATCATAAGGATTTTCAACTTCTTTTAGCAATTATTCACAAAAATAAACATGATTTAACTCAGGTATAATAACAAAATTTCACAAAACTTTACCAAAATGCCTAAGTGTTTTTTGGTTATAACCCATAATAACAGCTTTTCACCATTAATCACCTCCTCAACCAAAAGCAACCTGAATTTACAATTATTAACCTAATTTTTTTAACCTATATTTACAAGAAATAACAATTTTTTTTTGGTGCTAACCAATAATGACCTTTAATAACCATATGTCACCTGCAATGACAACTTTTCACAATTAATAACCTAAATTTATTCCGTGGTGTGAAGGTTTCAGAGGTTTCAGATGGAATGAAGTATATCGATCCGCTCACAATTCTGTTGTGAAGATGACGATTGCTTCATACATTAAGGGCCTTCAGAGATATGACATTCAGGAGGAACGATTGTTGAAGAAGATTTACGACTTCTTTGATAATCAGCGACCAAAAATACGTAGATCGGCAAACCAGGCAGAACAACGTAGAACGTCCAGTAGGCGTAATGCTCGTCGCCATGCTGTAAAAAAAAAAACTATGTTATTAATAGGCAAATAGTGTTCTAACAAACTTAGTAGAAGCACAAACATAGGTGTGACGCATTCCAAATGCATTGGGCTCGCTTGCAGGAGACGTACTCTGGAGGAGAGGCGTTGCTCAAACCAGAGTATATGTCAGATGAGGAGACAGATGACGAGTACAACGGGGTGATTGGGAAGCGTGTGCTCGTTAGAAAACCACACTGGAGGAATGAGAAGGTATGTATATTTACCAATAATTCACTATAGGCTTTATAATTGATTTCGACAATTGTTTTAGGCAAATGAACTTTTATGCCTCTTGACGGGTTAACCTTCTTCAGATGCCACTAGGTTGGTGAAAGTGGCTGGTGATGTCCGCGTCGTTGCATTGAGCAGCGATGAACAACGACGATTGGAGGGCTGGATAGCCATTTAAAATAAAAACTTGTTTTTTTTGTAAAAAGTGCGGGGAAGATAGTATAATTATTGGTATCAAAGTGCTTTTTGGGGTTATTCCGACAATTATTCGGAGCTTACCTGTGATCTGTTTGAGCTTACGCAGAGCTTTTGTTCTTCTAATTTTTTTTTCACATATGGCACTACTTTCCCTAACGTTCGGTTTTTTGCTTAATCTTCTCAATAACATTAAAATTTTTTATGTGAACTAGTTCTACTCTCTATATGACCAGGAAAAAAATAACCACTTTATTATATGCCTTTTTCTCTTTCTTCTCATTGGTTTTCACTAACGTTTTCTTTTTAACTATACAGAAGCATTCTATAGCCGTTTTCGATATATTTATAGGATATTTTTTTTTCAAACATGTAATGATTGGCAAGATGACAGATAGCACTTTGACACGAAGTTTTGTTAGCTGAGGTATGATCTCTTACTTTTGTCTCATCAACTATATAAAAGCTTACAACCTCTAAACATAATCTCCCTATCTCCTTTTTTACTCTCTCTTTCTCTCTCTCTCTCTCTCTCTCTCTCTTTTCACTGCCTCAATTACAGAATATAACAAATTAAGATCATCACTATGTCCGTAAACTACATGCAACACTATGATGAATGCAGCCAGGATTAAAAGGATGTGCAGAAAAGGTAATGCTATTTTTTCTTGTCAAATGATGGAAAAGGAAAAGGAAAAGAATGGAGAAATATTTGTTTTTGTTTAAAAAAGAAAAGTGGTATTTTTTGTAAGGTAAAAAAAAATGGTAGTTTTTGTTATGCTAATAGTTTTTTGGGTAATGGGATAACGACTGTTCTTGCATTTGCACTTACCTGTGTGCTATATTTGACTACAGGAATTTGTGAATATAAACGATGAATAGGCACAATGCAATCCATAGCTTCGGCACAAAAACTGCTACCCCACGTTTCCAGATAAGGATCCATGAACCGTCAACCATCATTATTCCTGTGGATGTTATGCCATCGAACATACGCAAAAACATGCTCTACTGGGATATCATTGACTATCCGCACATGGCAAAAGAAGAACTGTATTTCACAAGACCATGCCATTACTTCATCCCGGTCATCAGCATAGAATAGAACTTGCGCATGTGCACCACGTCGTGATCGTGCTTCAACACTACGGTAATTTTGATCCATCAGTATTATAGTTCTCATTTTATAATACCGATTACCAACAAAACGTCGTCCTTCACCAGCATTTGTATAATGAACGAGATGATCACCATACACGTCACGATAAAAATTCAACAATAAGTTATACAATCGCTCTGGCATAAATGTTTTACTTCCATAGTTGCGAGAATATGCATCTGGCGGTAAAAGCTTGCTTCCAGTGATACTACCAGCATTTCTAATATCAGTTGACAATATATAAAATTCATGTGGATTGAACTGACGATGGATGACATCAACCTATTCCTCGATCTTTGCCTCAAAACCTGGCCGCAAAAATAATCTCTTAATGCTCGCAGACAAAGGTTGCACTGCAGAAATATGTACCCATTATAACACTGGAACTTCCTAAAAAGCACTTTTGGCACTGGAAAATCACATAATAGCACTGGAACATTTATTCTCATTCTGTATAGAAACTAGAATCTTTTTTTAGATGAAAAGCGAAATTTATTGATAAGGATGTATTTTACTAACATTTTACGTATCAACTAAAATCATTGTAAATTACTACTGCAAATGCCTTAATTATCACTGGAATTGTTATGCAGCAAATGTCCTGAAAAAAAAAATTCAAGCTACCACGCTGAAACTTCTAGTGTATATAAAATGGGATATTTTGAACTGATGTATAAAGTTGTTCTGTTATATGTGTTATGATATTGTCCCTTTGTAGCCATATTAGTAATATCGTCTAATAGCACTAGAAATACACGAAATGACACTGGAAACTTTTGACACCAGACCTTTTAAAAAAAACTCAAGCTACCACGCTGAAACTTCTAGTGTATATAAAATGGGACATTTTGAACTGATGTGTAAAGTTGTTCTGTTATATGTGTTATGATATTTCCCAGTAGCAGCCATATAGCCATGTTATTAACACAATAACAGAGAACGTATTTTGGTGAAGAAACGAAACTAGTCCATATATGGATGAAATGAATGGCTTTTTCAAAATGATGTTGTTGAAAAGCTTTTCTGTACCACAACATGGTTTAAAATACTAACTTACCATGTGGATTGTTTAACTCACTTATCTCCACAAATAGTAATATGTAAACAGTGAGTTTAAAAAATAGATTTTGACTCAAGACTGCTTTCCCTTTTGCAGCTTCATATTTTCAAAACAAACCAAATAGTTCTAGTATTTGGTTTTTTTTCACCCTGTGATACAAATAAGCAATCAACTAATGGATTGTTTCCACCTCTTTAATTTTTTTGCTTCTGTACGCGTAAGCGTACCCAAGTTAAAGTCTTGGATTAGCATTTGATATAATTTATAAATTTAAACCATACATTCAATCACCAAGATGGACGTTCCATTTTATAATTCAATCCCCAATCTACCCCGTTCACAATTTCAATGCCGACGTTGTACACTGATTTACAAAAAAACGAATATTTCAAGGGCACAGCACATGCTGGAATGTACTGGTTTAGACCTCATAACTAGAAGTTATCCTGATAGGTATACTATAAGTTTTTGATAAAAGACTGCTTGAAAAATAATATTCTAGTACTAACTTTCACACATGTGTGGACAATATTAGCGAAGTTACTGAAAATAGCTTCAAACGTCAAAGAAGGTATGTAGTATAGTGAGATGCCTATTTATACAATATTACGGTAACCCGTATCCTATAATTTAAACAATAATGATCTGAACTTTTAGCTCCCATATATATAGAGATGTCGAGTATAGGAGCAACAACAACAACAGCAACAGCAACAACAATAGCAACAGCAACAGCAACAGCAACAGCAACAGCAACAGCAACAGCAACAGCAACAGCAACAGCAACAGCAACAGCAACAGCAACAGCAACAGCAACAGCAACAGTAACAACAACAATAATAATAATAATGACTATTATGATGATTATTATGAAGATGGAGATGATTATAATTTAAATGACGAAACATCGTGGGTTGATATCAGTAATGAAGGAAGCAATGATGAAAGTATATCACAAGAAATTATTAATGAATCTCCAAGTACAAATAACGATGATATTATTATTGAATATGTTGAAAATTTATCTGATCACCCTGATGCCAAGCTTTATCAATTTAACAATTTATTTCATAACTTGGAAGAAAGCAGATCAAGAAAATTTAGCAAATCTCTGTTTTCATTAGCAACAAAACATGGTGTTTTAAGAATTTTTTATGACGAGTTCATTAAAGATATCAACAGTTATAACGAAGGTATCAACGATCCGCTTTTCAGCCATTATCGATTAAGTAATGCTACGACGGATGATTTTCCTATAAAAACAACAAAATATGATGTATGCCCTCTGGGCTATAAAATGTATCAACCATCTAAAGAATCCCGACGCTGTAAATATTGTAAGACATCAAGATATATAACCAAAAAACGTTCCCACAATAATGATGATCCCAATGCGGCGCAGCCGGCAGCAACAGTTCAACAATTCTCATTGATTGATATGTTAGCATTATTTATTTACGAAGAATCATCAAGAAAAGAACTTTTATATCGTGCCCAATACGATAATCAAGATAAAGAAAACGGCGTGTACCAAGATGTTTTTGATGGTGATACTTATAAAGAAATGAAAGCAGAAGGACATTTTGCAAATCCACTTGATATTGCACTATCATTATATACAGATGGATTTTCCTTGGGGCCTAATGGCCAGCTTACTATTGTTCATTTCATTATATTAAATTTATCACCTTCCAAACGCTACGAGCATAAATGGATGATTCAAACTGCTATATTACCAGGTCTAAAGGCGCCACGTAACTTATTTTCTTTTTTAAAACCATTGCTATCTGAACTTGAGACTTTACAATCAACTGGAATTCTTGTCAAGGCTGACGATCAAAAAATTTATCACTCACGCGCTCACTTGCTTTTAGCCACAGGAGATTTACCTGCAACAACCAAGATGGCTCTTCATATTGGACATATAGCAAAATTAGGATGTAGAGTTTGTGAAGTAGAAGGATCCCCAGCAACAACAATAAACAAAAATAAGAAAGAAGTAAAAAGTGGAATGTATTTTATCCCTCAACGAAATTCACCAGCATTACACACAAGATTAATTTATATTAAAGACGACCCCTCAAAAGGAATTAAAAAGAAAACTCGTTTTCGAAAGTTATCACCATTCAAGTCCCCAACTTTTTTCAGTTTAGATTGTATGCATCTAATATGTCATGGAATTGTAAGACAGTTTTGGAAGCTCATTATTGGTATATATGGTTCTGGCGGTAATCCATTTTATTTAAAACCTGCAATACAAAAAAAAATCGGTACTATCATGAAGAATTCGAAATCAACTATACCATCAACATTTTGTGGATGTGCTGTTGATATTTCTCAAAAATCGGGTCTTCTACGTGCAAAAGACTGGGGGAATTTCATTAGGTACAATCATTATTAACAAGATGTATAAAAAAGAAATAGAAATTAAATATGTGAAAAAGTAAACGCCAACTGATAATACATTTTTATTCTATTAGATATATTGTACCCAAAATTGTTATACATCATTTTAAAGACCAACAAACAAAAAATGCCGTTATGGCTTTAGTGAATACATGCAATATTGTATTTTCTAAAAGTATTACTGATACGGATATTCGACGTGTTGATACTGATGTAAATAAATGGCATAATTATTTGAAAAGTTTGGTAACAAGTAAAAAGGTGAAACCGATGGTTTTCACCATCTCACAGCATTATTTAACCCATCTTTTACTCTTTATGCGGTCAATGGGTCCTATGTCTTTTTATTCTGCTTATGCAATGGAGCATGCAATAGGAGAAATTAAACAAAAGATCAAGAGTCGATCTGCCCCGGGTGTCAATGCAGGGAACGTAATGTATAAGCTTGCCGCTCATCGCTATAATGAAAGAATAAAAAATCAAACAAGTAATTTATCAACGAATAATGACAAACAAATACTTACAACATCATGGAATGACGATGATGATTGCGAAATTTGGGTTCCTTTTTGGACGGGTATGATTTCTGAATATGCTATATATGATTTTGAAACTTGTTTACGAAATTATTGGCACATACATATTAATGACCTGAATGATAACATAAATTCGACTGTTGAATTTGGTTCGCGGCTGTGGTTAAATGAACGTGATGTAACTGGATCTTCGTATCGAAATCGAGGTGGCCATTGTCGCGACGATTTTTACGTGAAACTCACGATCGATGTTAATATTAATCAGCGTAGCCGTTTAATCTAAAGAAAACCAAGAATATATTTTGGGGAATCAATTTTTTATTTTCAACATACACAACAAACAATATCAAGACTCCTCGCTCTAGTAAAAATACTAGAAATAAACATTGATCCTTTTGGTTTTCCTTATATTTTATCAAGTTCCTCATCAAAATATGTAGTAGTTTCTGCTACCGATATTGAGTGCCTGGCAGGGCTTACAGCGATTAATCAAAGTCGACGCTATATGGTATGGAACGACATGCACTCCTTAAAAAAAAGCTTGTGGCACCCTCCGTGACCTTTATTGATATGTTTATACAAAAAAAAAATTCTCACACGAACATTTCTGCCACTCTTCTTCCTGCCCCCTGTCCAAATTTTTTAACAACAATAACAATGATTACAAAAAAAAAGTTCTCACACTGATATTTCCGTCACTTTTCTTTCTGTCCCCCATCCAAACATGTCTAACTCTAATAAAAATGACAACACTGAAGTTATAAGAGGTATTTTATATTAGATATACCATTCACCGATAGTTAAAACAAAGCGCATTTTATAGCTATTGATTTTCATAGTGGTCTTGTTTTTGCACAGATATAGCGATGACGTTGGTAAAGATCCAAGAGAAAATGGCAGAGGATAGTAAAAAAATGTCTAAAAAGATAAAAAAGCTTAAAATGGAACTAGCAGAACAGACAGAAGTAAATAAACGTCTTACAACTTTGTTGGAGAAACAGGATTATAAGAATCATAATTCTTATCATGATGTTTCCACCATGTTACCTGATATCAAGCCGTTTAGGCACACCGTGATTCATAAAACTACCAATAAATCTTATCAAAAATTGAAAGGCTTTGGATGGGGGCTTTATCATGACCTTATTAAAGTATATCGTAAAAATAAAAACATGCAGCCATTAAGTGAAGAAGAAATTGATACAAGGGTGTCAAATTTGAAAAAGAAAGTGGAGAAGGTTGTAGAAGAATTCAAGCTAAAAAATAAAATAAAATCAAGCACTACATGGAAAGAAATAAAACCCTATTATTTTACATTGTACACCAGTTTGGAAGAACAAGTTGGCGCGCTTGTGCCGTTAAAGGCGTGTGAAAACCATTGGGGAGCCCACATGGCACTTGCCAAGAAATGGCAAAACGTTCAACAAGGAAAAATGGTCAAAGAAAAAAAAATCAGCTTTATGATGGTATTAAGTTTTTTTTATATATTATCTTTTCATTTTTATTATTCTGACTAACTTATTATGCGCACTACAATTAAATAAATAGATATTGACTTTGAATTTGAATCTGAACCCGATGTGAATAATAATAATAATAATAATAATGAACTTTATGAAGTAATTGAAGGTAGTGTCCGTTCTTGTTAAATGTAGTAGAATTATGTATTAGCTGTCTGAAAATCTAAATTGCACATGCTTTTATATATCGTCAAGAAGAAAATGAATTTGAACGTGAAAATGAAGATGAAGATGAAGATGAAGGTATTTTGTAGATTCTAAATATATATGCTGTTATTTCAGGTCAGACAGATATAATTAATCAGTGTTTATATATATAATTTTAACTATAGGACGTCCAGTCCTGAATAACAATGAAAACACAATTATATCGAGCACGGATGATAGCACGCCTGAACCAGAAAGCACATCTGATATATCATCTAATGATTCTTCAGATGAAAGCCAAGAGAACAATGAGCTTGACGATGAATATGGGGAGGAAGAAGACGAAGAAGAAGAACAACAACAACAACAACAACAACAACAACAACAACAACAACAAGGACGACAACAAGAACGACAAGGACGACAAGGACGACAACAAGCATAAGGACAAGAACGACAAGGACAAGGACAACAAAAAAGAAATAGTATTAGCCAAAAGAAGCCCCCAACTGACAAGAAAAATTGAAGGACTACAGTCAAACAATGAAAACACCCAAAAAAATATTGCAGTAGTTATCCCATTCTTATTTTGTACATTTCTCTGAGATTTTTTATATACGTAAATAAAAAATATATAGCTAGTATAGTCATTTATTATATAACACTGGAAACATGCAAGATGCAGCTTATCCATTGCCACTGTGAATTTGTGATTTTACACTGGTTATTTAGTACACTGCAAATCACTAGGCGTACACTGATTATTTCGTATACTGCAAATCACTAGTCTTCCACTATTTACTTCGTACACTGAAATCTACTAAACTGTTAGAGTTTCTCTAATTTCCAGTGTATAAGCATAATCAGTGTCAAAATGTATGCTTTCAGTGTCAATCCTTACTGCAGTGTTGGTGTGTAAATTCTTTTATAGGTCTACGATGGTTAGCAATGACTTTAAACAAATTATTCTCACATATATTAGGATAGGGGATATCATTATTAGGACAAGTTGTTGGGCAGTTAAGATCGGACAGAAGGAAC
>JAEPRB010000420.1:0-23696 GCA_016758965.1 Circinella minor
AATATATGGTATGACAACTTCTTATTATCTATTATTGATATGCGAACCACGTTTAATGGATCACTAAAGGAATTATAAAATATTAATATAATATATAATATAATAGGATGGGCCCAAGACGGTTGCTACTGATGGAAACTTCCAGCTCACTCGGTATTCCAGGGAAAATGAGCGATCCAAAGATATTAATTATCAAGGACAGAAGGAAGTGGATCGCCATTGGGTAAAGCCTAAAAATGTTGTACTATATAATGAGACAGTATGTATTTTTTTAATATTATTGTGTTGATGATGATGTGGCTTACAAAGAATAATTTTTGTTTTTTTAAGGCAGATGAAGGCTGTAGCAACTTTTAGGCACTAAACAAGAAGGGTGGTTCTAAACGCTATTTAGACCAGACTGGTGTGTTTGCTTGTACCTGTGGTCATGGCTATCCCCTGGTTGCTATGGATATGACCACTCCTGGTAAAACGTAAGCTTTATTAGAAATCATAACTATTTACTAATAGAATTATATATTGACTAGTATATATTAGCTTTGGATATATCCTTAGCTGCCTGGAACAAGTGGTTCAAATGCCTCATTATGGAACAAATATCCGGATTTGCTATAATGTAGGCTGCAAGTTGAGGACAAGTCTCGAAAAAACTGAAAGTCTTGCATGTATAAAAAATGTTCCCATTGCAGTTGGCATTTTCCATATCCTTAACCACAGCCCGGCCTGCCAGCTTTCATGTCATCCAAGGGTCAATGCTGGTTGGGGATTGCAAGATGGTGAGCATCTTGAAAGAATGTGGTCAAACCTCTCTGGTTTCATCTCAATGACCAGAAGTATGTATTCTCTGAATAGACGACTCACAATATCAACTGCTTTGGAGTTCTATGCCCAACAAAAGATTGATAATATTGGTATGTAAATATAAAAAGGGATAAAAGTGTTGGATTTTTTTATATCAATATGTAGGTGTAAAGTTAAGAATAATGTTTACTCACAGACATCTTAATTTTTTAATAGGTATCAATCTAAAACGCAAGTTTAGGCATGCTTGTCTTTTTCGAAGAGATGCTTTGAAAGCTCTTACAAAAGTGGGGATTGAGGAGGATGATGAAGAAAAATTACAAAATCTGCAAAATGTGTGGGATCAACAGATCAGAAACACTCTTGCTTCTATCACAAATGGGAGTGGCAGGTTTGCTGCTTCAAATAGAGCATTTGAAAATCTCCGGGTTGCAATCGCTATATTCAATTTAATTGACAACGCATTTCGTGTGCAAGGCAACGGTAATGAAGTTTTATTAATATAAATTAAATTGAATTAGACAATAGATAGACTTACTAATAGTATATTTTTTTAGGCCATAATCGGACCCAAAGTCTTGCAGCACAATGACAAGCAGCCCGAAATCAAGTAGCACGGAAATTAAAAATATACAACAAAAAGATATGTGCTGGACCTGTTTTCGGTAAGCATATATACAGTATAGCGAATTTTTGAATATAATTATTTGTTTAGTAACATATATAATTAGGTTTTAAAGAATATGACAATGCGAATACTGTTTTAAGTAAACAGAGTCATTTCTATTTCCGAATGAATATTACCAACCTTCTGACAGGTGACCAACCCTATGACGCCTTTCACGGTCTACAAAGAGCCAATAAAGAGCTCATAATATTAAAGGTTAGAAAGACAAATTTTTTGACTTTTTTTTTATAATACTGACATCTAAACATTATTTAAAATGTCCGGTATATAGGATGAAGCTACTTCTATTATCAAATACGCAGATACTTTAACTAAGCGACTTTAAGATATACCCCAGATGCCAATTGGACCATATTCTTTGAAAGAATATTACAAGCGAAAAGGTGGATTACTGATGCTAGCAAGAAAGTTACATCACGTCAAAGCTTGGAAAAAAGAACAAAGGAAGCTGTTAGTTAGAATAGCTGATGGAACTGCTACTTCTATCACCACAGGCGCAGCTGACTTCAAAGAGAATGGCGATGAAGAAGAGGATCTTTTGGTGGATACTGATGGAGTAACAGATGAGTTGAGTAGAGTGGAAGAAGAAGTAGTGGATGATCAAACATTTGAGGTCGATACTGAATTTGTTGATACGTTTTCTGGTGATGACAATCATTAAATATATTAATATATTTTCTTTTGTATAAACAACTACTTTCCTTCTCTTTCTGATCCTTACACTTATTTTTTTTGCCTTTTTTTTAATATCCTTTTTGCTTGTATTTATACTTTTGCTTTTCTCTTTTTCCTACTCTTTCAGATTCCTGCTATACTTTATCACACCTAAATTAAACATCTTTAACCCTACCATGTAATTAAATAAAAAAGAACTCTTTAGACCTCTCAGAGTATATTACTAATAACCAATAGGCTACTGGTATCATGTCTCTAGTTTAGAAAAAAAAACTCGTATTTTTTATTTGGAATACATATCATATATTTAAATTCACATACACATGGGCATATTTTATAAGAAATAAAATAGGCAAAGTGCGTTAGCAATAGATTAATTCATTTAAAACTATTCTTTTAACATTCCTATAAATAAGCTATACCAAAATACTTATTCGCCCCCGGTGTCGTATGGC
Organism: Circinella minor; assembly: GCA_016758965.1. NCBI lineage: Eukaryota > Fungi > Mucoromycota > Mucoromycetes > Mucorales > Lichtheimiaceae > Circinella > Circinella minor. The sequence goes on from JAEPRB010000420.1 coordinate 2,620, forward strand.
ACACGTCAATCCTTCATCTCAGATAATTCAAATATAAACTAAATATAAAAACACTAAAATAATCTCACATCGGTTTCTATCTAAATACACAAATAATAAATCTACCACAATGACACCTTATAATAATATAATACAAACAAAGTAATCAAACATAATTTATTTATTCATAATCACATAATATACAATTTATCATAATATAACATCATCTACAAATACAGGAAAATACACATCTAAGACATATATATATAAAACTTACTTGTAATAGAAATAATTATCTTTTTATCTTTTTATATCATATTATTTTTCATATAATAAAACACCTGAAAGATTCTCACAAGACCTATTCTGTTATCATTTTATTCTTACCTTATTTTCCTATTAAATCAGTATCTATAAATATCTCACCCAGATTTAAGAGTTAGGGTTTTGCTCTTCCCCCCTTCAAGATTGCCGATTTTATTAAAAGTCAGATATGCATTGGCGTAATATAGCTTTATGTTGGTGCAGGAGAAAAATATTTAAATCACAACTGCCATAAGAAATAAAAAGAAAACTCTGAAAAAACCAAGTGTTAGTAAAATATCCTTATGTACCCTACACTTAACTCTTTTCCCCCACATTAGTTTTAAAAATTTGGAGATTCAGCTATGTGAATGAAAGATAAGTTGCATAGTAAAGTGAAGTATAAGTAATTTCTTAAACAAGACCAATTTTTTCTATTTCTTATTTATATACTCTACGTACTGAAAATAAACAAATTAGGTGGGGTAGGAGAGATAAGTGCAGGGTACATAAGGGCATTTTACTAACACTTGGTTTTTTCAGAGTTTTCTTTTTATTTCTTATGGCAGTTGTGATTTAAATATTTTTCTCCTGCACCAACATAAAGCTATATTACGCCAATGCATATTTGACTTTTAATAAAATCAGCAATTTTGAGGGGGGGAAGAGCAAAACCCCAACTCTTAAATCTGGGGGTGAATAAGTATTTTGAAGCTATACCCATAATATATGCACAAAACTACTAGCCTCAAAAATACTTCTTATTTCTATGTAATATAACAAAGCGAATATAGTAATGAATAATAAAAAAAATGACAATACTTATAATACATTTAATGAAACTCATGACGTGTTGCAACCAGATTTAACCAAAAAAAAAAAAAAAGAAAAGTAACTAAGCTGGGTTTAACAAAAATGTTTAAAACCGTCCGAAGTGAAACTTTTTTTTTTCAACATTATGTTTACAAACAGTAGTATTTAAGTTTACTACCATCATAACAGTTATCACATCATTTACTACCTTACTGCTACCTGCATCAGCTTCACCAGCACACCCTCCTTCTACTCCTCTTTATTATATATTATTATAACAATTCATTGGAAGCCCGCTTATGAATCCAAGGCCCCCATTCTTCTTTTTGCATGACATTCTTCTTTCTGGACAATGCGCCGTTCAAAACGAGATCATCATCATCAGTTTCAAGCCCACGCTCTTGGAAACCAGGCAGTCCACCATTCAACAAAAGAGGGCAGCCCACCCAGCGGAATGCACGGAATTTTGGCCCGTTATCGGCAAGAAACCTAGGGCACTCTTTTTTCAATGCGTCTTGGACTACTCCGTTGATATGAAGCATTGCCCTTGCTTCTAAACTGTTGAAAGAATCATATGCTTCTTCCATCATTGTATTACTGAAAAATTGAAAATACTCAGGATTAAAAGGGTGCGTCCTTCATCAGCACATAACAGATATGGAACAGCCTTCCAGCATTCTCCATATTCTGTCTCCACATTAAGAATGGAACGCATGTATTGTATTTTTTCCATTGCTATGTCATAGTTTTCAAGCAATTTCAAATATCTTTCAAGCTTTTCATCTCCAACCAAAGCTGAAATTTTCATAAAATATTTGTTGGCTGATTTGTCTCTTGTCTCAGCTGTCTTTTTCATTCTATCAGCTGAAGCACGTTTTCTTGCACTCTGTCGCTGTTGCTCAAGTTGTCTTTTGCATGATAATAATTTCGTAGGGCCTAGTTTTTCTCGTGCAACCTCTTGCTTATGAATATCCTTCATATGGCGCTTGAAAGTATTGGCAGCAGTAAAGAAAGTTGAGCACTCAACACAATATTTATCCAGAGGAAATGCAGGAGAACGAAACTTGTCAGCATACTAAGTCAGTGTTGGTGTACCTGGTGTCATAGATGCATGGCATAGACGGCTGTACTCAAGTGTTTGGGGTAGTGGTGCTGGAACGGATGGACAAGGCAAGTCAACATCCTTGAAAGAGAGATCGATACTATAAAATAATTAGTATGGAATAATTAGTATGATTAGTTACTTTTATCTTATATCTTAGATCAAACATACACAGGAGCTTGGGACATCGTTTAAACTTTCAAAAAGAGAAATACGGGAAAGGTTTTACGCTTTTTGACAAAAAAAGTATTTTTATACATTTATTGAACAGGCTCCGAATGAATATCCATCTACAGTCGTGTAATAATGGTCCGACTTGGTCTGTCATAGTTGCAACTTTGGCAACCAGAGTATTTCATATCATAAAATCTATTATTGTACAATGTGCATTTTGTATAGTGAATAATGGTAGTTGTGTTCAGAATGGAAAAGAGAATAAATATGTCAACCTAAAACAGGACCCTAAAAATATTTGCTTAGTCTAAAGAACAAAAGTTGTGGCTCAGCAACTGCGATTTAAATTTAGAAACCTCATTCTTCTGGAGTGCAAAAAAAGGAAACATTGTGTCGGAATGTTGGACAAAAATGGGGTTATGCCCTACTTGTAGTAATACAAAAAAAAGAAATTAAATCAAACCATATTATAATAAAGCATTACCCATTATTTTTATAGAAACATAAAATCACACACTATACTTTATATTCTAGTAGTCTTATATGTAATGAAATATTATGGTAAAGATATTGTCAATTTTGTGGTGAACTTGTTTTTATTATTACTGTACGTATTGATTATTACAGAAGTTCTGACTAATAATTTTTGTAATTACTCTTTGACTTATAACTTTGACATATAAGGTCATTTACTTATACTTATACTTTTATTTTTAAATATTCGATTTTATCTCTTATATTACAAGTGTATCTACTTTGTATTTTTCAAGCATCTATGACACTTGTACCAACTATGATAGCTCAAGATTGAATGTTTTCTAGAGCAGAACTTTTTTATGAAGCCATCTTCATGTGCTTCTACTGTACAAATGGTGCCAGTCTCAAAAGAACTTCAATTAGCTATATGATAAGTTTATAATATATAGGTTATTCTATATGTCACGTTCTAGATATATTTTCTTTTTGCTGTCGATCTTAGCAGCTGCCTCTTACTGATAAGATTCTATTACAAAGTCTCTTTAGAAAAGACTAATGTATTCTGACATTATGTTTGATGTTTGATAAGCAATAGTTTGAGATTAGAGTGTATTTGTTATGTTGCAGGAACGAATTGAAAAAACAAGTGCACTTTTTCATATATAGCTGTTTTAGTTATTCATGCCATGACTCTGCTTGACATGCCGCTCTTTCAAAAGTGCACCTTGTTATACATTTTTTTCGATCAACATATACCACCTTCTTATACAACAAAATCATCTATTGTTGATATTTGGTAAAGCTATATAAACCTCTCTCCCTGTTGTAGCAGTAAAAATATTATTTTTATTACGATTATTATATGCGATTTTATATTTATACCTTTTAATTATATATCACATTGAGCTTTTATATCTTACAATAACCTGTACTACGGATATGGTGCAGATAAATGACTGTCTTTACAAATATGTATCAACTTTGACGATAGGATAAGGACTAGGTCATTGTTCGTAAATTTAAACATTTAGGTAAGTTATAAGTAAGAGCTTCGCTTTGGATTAGATGCACACACAAACTAACAAAATATGTTTATTTTCTACCTAAGTGAATTCTAATTTTTGATATACATATATTATGGGTAGTGTATGAAGCAGTAATAATAACATTAGTCACTACTATGATTGTTATTAATGCAGTGGTCCATACAAACACACTGAAAAAAACATTTTTTCTCATATAAATAGGATTTCAACATCATTGTTATACATTATCAAAATAGTAGTTTACAAAATCTGACGAGTATTCTACACAAATATCAGTATAATGATGGGTAGATGCATATTATCAACCAAAAAAGATTATCTCTCTACTTAAATATTTTTGTACTTGCATAAGATTTCTTTATTACTTCCTCTTATTAATCCAGCCACGTCTATCCATGTCACATTACTCCAAAGAATATATACCGATCTTTGGGCTTCTATACTGTAAATATAAGCCTTCATAATGTTGCTTAGCATTGAGTTCTTATCCAGGATCTACTAGATGCTCGATGGTAAAGTCAAATAGTTATCACGACAAGCAATATGTGTTTGTAAATAAGACAGTATAAAGCACATTGGTAATTAATCACATATTAGCATCAAATAAAAAGTATTGGTGTGGGTGTATGCATTTTGTTCCTCATTATTCCACATCAAACTTACCAGAGGCTTTTTCTATGCATGGATGGACAATCCCCATTAGTAAGTTTCTGAATAAAAATATAAAAAAAAAGTGAGATTATCTACTGTTCTATATGTACAGGAGCATATATATTATTATTATTATTATTATTAAAGAGAAAAACTACTCTGATTGATTCGAGTTGAATTTGTTGGGGTTGATGACGAATCGGATCTCGTCCAAATTCTCTTCAACCTTTCTCTTCTTGGCATTTGTTAAGTAGCAAGGGCTGGCACGTTTTACGCCTTCGGGCCACCCTTGCAGTACAATATTCTTGTACATCTTCTCATCTTGCCACTTCATGCTTTCACCTACAATATCACAGCCATAAAAATCCTTAACAGCTTGTTCTATAAATAATTCATTAGTATAATTATAATTATATGAAATATTTCTTTTTTAATACTTATTATATTTATCAAAGATTTGATTTTTCAGCCATGTATTGTAGGCGTGTTGCTTGGTTGGCTGGAGTCGCGTCTCGGTGGTCTGAATCTCATTTGAGAAAGCGGACCTGGTAGCAGAGGCAGAGGCTATATTTAATAGAACTTATAATATTAACGCGTATATCTGTAATAGCCACATACAAATAATATGGATTGGACATTTTCAATCTTACCGAGGCGATCATCAGCGTCGAATTGCAGCATCCGAAAATGGAACTCGCATTGGAACGAGATTGGACTAAATTCCACCTCGCCTCTCTTCATCATGTTGAAGAATCTGTGACCACATTCTAAAAAATAATACAATTGAAAATTAATGCATGCTGGTTAACACAAATGATCTACATCCGCTCACTAATATGTTTGCTTCTATATAATTCTATAATATATTACCTGAGCCAAATCCACTCTGAGGTGGATCAAACGAGGTTTGGGTGTTGCATGGAGCGACAAAGCAGATGCTTTCCACCCCACATTCCTCCCGAAGCATATACAAGTTTCTAGTGAGACAATTTGATAACAAATTGAATCGTCTAGCCTTGGTTTTGAGAGAGAACGGCGCAGCTTTACCCTCCTTCTCGTTAAAGGCCTTAGCCTTTGATTTGAAAACCTTTTTCTCCTCCACCGTGAGAGCATTCCAACCAGAAGCCTTGCGAGCAATGATATTGCCCATCTGTTTGGAATCCCTTTTTAAATCTTCCCGGTCTAAAAAGCAAGTCAAATAGCATGTGTTAATATTAATGTAAATTATTCCTTTTCTCTTTATTCCGTCCTATCCATTCATCTGAGTGTTCCTTTCCATAAATAATAATGTACAACAAAAATATATTTTTTCTAATTCCTAACATCCATTTGAATACAGAGACCCAAACATTTCATTCTCTCTTTTATCCACCCTTCCTCACAAATGAATATTAATATCCAAATATTTTTTTAGTCCATTCCCTAAAACTGCTCCTGCTCTTACTACTGCATTACTGTATTAAACTTTTTTTTTACCTTGGTCACTAAATTGCTCAGAAAGATAGGCGCCATAACCGGTGCACAATCCAGTGTTTTTGCTCAGAGTTGGCAGTTTCATCGGCTCTAACGATTCGACTTGTCTACCATACTTTTCTGCGATACGAGCACGACCAACCCTCAACTCCTCGGCGATTCGGCTTTCCAGTGCAGCAAGCTCGGCACTCATCGCCAAATCAGGATCCATTGGATCAGTCGAGTCATTGCTGATTGCTGAGATGTTCGCTATCATTGAAGCAATGGTGAACCGTGTCAAACTATTGAGTCGATTGACTTTAGATTCAAGAGTGTCGAGCTGTTCAGGACTACCCTCGACATCGCCATCCAACAGTCTGAAAACGTGTGGCTCCTTTTCAACCCATTCATCCTCCTCAATACTTTTTTCACCATAATTCTTGGAAAGAATTACTAAAGCCTTTTGAAAGACCTCAATAAGTTGGACATTATCCACATCAAGCAACAAGTTGTTGGTATTGTTCATAGACATTTTTAAAAATAATAACAGAATGAGAATGGTAATAAAAATAAATAAATAAAAAGCAGGAACAAGAAAGCCTGATAGCTGAGTTACGTGTTATTTGTCACTCAACAGCTGAGATTGCTTGTCATGATTGCAATCGTACAGTCATGCGGTCGACTAAATAGTAGGTCACCGTATTGTGATAGCTCAACAGTAAGAGTCGGAGAAATGTCTAGCACTAGGACTTAATAGATATAGATTATACAAATGAAATGGAGCAAATGAATAAAATAAAAGATTTAAATAAAATACAAATGGAAGTAATAAATTTAGAAATAGGTAATGAAGAATTAAATAATAATAATACTATGTCAGTTGATGATGAAAGTGATAATGCAAATGATAATAATAATAATAATAATAATGTAGATGTTGATTTTCCTCAATATAAAAATAAATCTAAAAAAAGAAAAAAAAGGTCTAAAAATAAGAATAAAAATTTAAATATTTATGAATATAGAAATGTAAATAAAGATGAAAATATATTTGAAGTAGAAAGTATAGTAGATCATAAAGTAGTAAATAAAGAATATGTATGTTATATTAAATGGAAAGGTTATCAAGATGGTGATAATAGCTGGGTAAATGAAGATGACTTTAATGAAAAAGAAATAATTATTGCGTATTTTAATAAGAAAAAGGTGATATATAATTAACTATCAAAATATATTAAAATAAAAAAAAATTACTCTATAAAATAATTTATGTATTGTTAATATGAAAATTAAATTATAATTACTGATTATTCCTCATAGTAACAAAAGGGGATATTCTTCAAAAAAAAGATAAGGATTGTATCGATATTATTGAGAAATAAAAATAATAAGAAAAATGAAATAAAAGAAATGATAAGAAAATTGGCTATTTCGGGAGAAGGTTTCGGCAGAATACTTCTTCCCAAGTTATGCCATATTCGGGTGGCCAACTCTATCACATGAGTGCCAAAGTGGATGAGGCCGGAGAACCTCACACACAACGTGTCAAAATGACACGTGTGGTGCTTGAATATGATAAAAAGAAAGTATAAAAATAAAGGTAAAATAAAAATAAAATAAAATAAAATAGAAAGGGTTCAAAGAAGTTACGGGTTAAGTGTAGTGAAAGTAAAGAGGTAGAAATAGAAAAGAAGATAATAAAAAAAATATCACAGTGGTTATCCCAAATCAACTGTCAAACAAAAATCAATATGAAGTAAAAATAAATAAAATCAAAAGTAAACTCAAAGTCACTATCCGGATCGAAAAGATAAAATTCGTCCTCTTTTATTGTTTAAAGCTACACCTTATATATCTTTCAAAAATTAAATAAAAATAATAATTCTCTAATGACTATTCTACAGTAAACACAATACAATTGTAATAAAGAAAAATAAGGGTATGGGATAAGAATAAGAGTAATGACAACAAGATAAATAAGATAAGGTACAAATGAGGATGATAGAAAGAAAATTACATGGAAAATGTGAGAATGACAATATGATAATAATGACATTATCTAAGCGGGTAAAGGTAGATAAACGTGAATAATGGATATAGAGGGTGTATAAGGATTAAGAGGTTAATGACAACAAGATAGGGAAGAACATAAGATAGAAAAATATTAATAATAATAATGAACGGAATGAAAAAGATAAATGAATTTGGATGTGGGAAGAATAAAGTGTGAAAGTATAATCATGAATATATCAGATCATGACATTCTAATAAAAATAAAATTAAGTAAAAAGGCATAGAATAAGATAAGGTTAAAATGGAGTAATTGACAACAAGAAAATATGACAATAGGGTAGATAGGATGATAACAAGAATAATAAATAAAAAAAAATTATACAGAATAAACGTATGGAAATAAAGAAGTGCAGAAATGGTAAAGATAAAAATAAGAATAATGCAAGAGTGCACGAATAACGAAAAAGGAATAATTAAGATAATGGGTACAACGAAAAATGCCGATAAAATAATTGATAAAGTCAAAAGTGAAAAAAGGGGTAGAAAAAGAAATAAATGATAATGGATTAAGGCGATGGGTTTTGATAGACAGAAAAGGGGGCCCGATAACCATGTCTGGAGCTTTTAAAAAATCTTCAGTTTAAATAAAGAAAAAAAAAGCGCAGAAGAAAAGGGAAAGAGAGGAAAGGGGGGGGAAAGGAAAAAATTATAACTAGAGAAGATACCATTAAATATCAAAATGTTTATCAAAGAATTATTTATATATTCCCTGTAATTAAGCAAAAGGTTTATTTGTGTGTGAATTTATTTAATAAAAAAAATAAAATACTAATTGTTGTACAAAATTTGAGTCAATCTTTTATGGTTCTTCTGATGACCTTTGTTGTTGCTCTTTTCTACACAGTTGCCCTCTAGTGCTGGGATAGCCTGTTTCTCTGCATTTTCGGCATCTTGGTAATACACACTTTTGTTTCACCATGGGAAACCTCTGGGACATTTGGGACATTTGGGACATTTGGGAAATAGATTTCTTTCTCAGCGCAGATATTTCCTTTTATAGATAGTTTGTGTATCAAAGTTTGTGTACCAAGCAGACCCAATGAAAATCAATATTTAAGTATGTGTATTTGATAAATATTTATTAAACTTTATTATAGTTATAATATATATAGAAAAAAAAAAACAATGATATGCCAAAAAAAAAAAAACTATTTTCTAGTAGAAGTTACTTTCCCCTTCTTTTTGCGACCAGCGCGTTGTTCGGTTGTTGATGATGTTGAAGAGGAAAGTGCAGAATTTCTGCGGGTGGTAGGAATGAACACACCGCGATCCGCAAAGGTATTTTGCCGGAATCGCGATGTGCTGTTGTCGTTGTCGTTGTTGTTGAAGAAGGCGGTATGTAAAGAGGGCATGCGGGGATCAAGCATACCCTCTAAGGGTTGGTGGGATGATGATGATGATGATGGTTGTTGTCGTGGTGAGGTGTGGTGGGGACGGAGTCTTGGTGTAGGTAGTTGTGGTTGTGGTTGTGAGGGAGTAGCGGATGATGAGGGGGTGGAGGAGACGACAGAGAATCTAAAAAAAAGACCTTTATCAGCATCTGAATAATGTAAACTTAACTAAATGCATGCTATGCTTATTGGTAACTTACGCTGGCATAGACTGAGCAGCACGAGTAGCAGAGCTAAAAATAATAATTAGGATTGATGGAATATAATAGATATAATGCAACATGTTTGTTGTAAATTAAAATTATATGTTACCTTTCACCGGACGTTTCTTGAGCAACCGAGTCACTATTTTGAAAAACGTACTGTTTAGATACATGTCATTATTATATAATTGAATAAGTTTACTTACGTTGACATCTCTGATGCCACTGAGCGGAGGCTCAAGGATGGTCTGGATAAAGATACAGCTTGCCCGCTGATGCCACTCATGACTGACGTCATGTCCATGCTCCTAATACAGTTTTTATGTTAGTATTTGATGTTGATAAATACAAATAGTTATATATAAATACACATACGTCATTCGAGATAAATGTCTTGTACTAGATGTTGCTCTAATAAAAAGATGGTTTTATAAAAATAGACTTTTAATAATTGGTAATAAAAAATATTCTCGACTTGAATTATAAACATTGTTTGGTAAAAAGAACACTTACTCCTTGGATTCACGTACAAGAGCCGCCTTTCTCAGAAGAAAGTTGGCTACCCAGTAATCCTCGCATAGGTGCATTGGAAGCTTGAACATCCGGTACGCCTTATACTCGAACAAAGCAATCTCTGTCGATTTCACCCTACCATCATAGTTATTCCAACTCTTTTTTAAATGGTTAGGAATTTGATCCCTAGCCCACAAAAGAGCATGTCGGTGACGAGCAGCCTTATCCCTCAACATGTTATACATGCCCAAATCGTGTTCTAATGTGGGCCCAATATTACAAGGCTTGTTGATGAAATGCCTTATAATATCAGGTCTTTCTTGTGTTGCCGGCTTGGGAATAACATTGTTGAGGATCGGAAAGATCGGAAGAGCTTGGTAGAGAGCTGCTCGTTTGGTCAACCGCAGTTCCTCCTCTGTCGTAATTTGCACACGGGGAGGAGCATACTCACTAGAGGACGTCCATTGACTCTGGTCAAAAGGAGTTGGAACAATGACCGCTTGATCGATCACGATCGGAAGTGGTGGTGGTGAAGGGGAAGCAGGATGGAAATCTTCTGCATCTTCTTCTTGTTGTTGTTGTTGTGCTGCTGCTCGAACCAACTCTTCGACTCTTGCAAGTCATTGGTCTATTTGAGTAACGACCTTCATATTTTCTTGGAGTCGTTGGTCCATTTAAGTAACAGCATTCGTATTTTCTTGGAGGTTGTTGCTTAATTGCAAAAATAATTGGAATACCATATTTATATTTACTATGGTTTGTTGTTTATATTGAAAAGGTTAGAGATTGAAAAAAAAACTGATGGAAGTTAAAAGTAGTATGTTGTAATATCAGAATTAAAAGTTATTACCATCCCCATATTTATACTATTCGAACGTTTCATTTCATGCATACCATAATTAGTACCGAATATTACCATCTGATTTTATTAATAATAAGTATATTAATAATGCTAGCATTCATTCCATATTCCTACCATTTGACATGTCATTTCATACAAACCATAATCAATACCAAATATTACCATCCCACTCTATTAATAAGCGAATTAATAATACCAGTAACCATCCCATATTTCCACCATTCGACATGTCATTTCATACAAACCATAACCAGTACCGAATATTACCACCCCACTCTATTAAAAAGTAAATCAATAATATCAGTAACAATTTCATGTTCACTCATAATACCGAATATTACCATCTGATTCTATTGATAAGTATATTAATAATGTTTATAGCATTCATTCCATATTCCTACCATTCGACATGTCATTTCATACAAACCATAATTAGTACCGAATATTACCACCCCACTCTATTAATAAGCGAATTAATAATACCAGTAACCATCCCATATTTCCACCATTCGACATGTCATTTCATACAAACCATAATCAGTACCGAATATTACCACCCCACTCTATTAATAAGCGAATTAATAATACCAGTAACAATTTCATGTTCACTCATAATACCGAATATTACCATCTGATCAAATTAATATAAAGTAAATTAATAATACTAGTAACCATTCCATATTTCCACCGTTCGTCGCGTCATTTTATGCAAACTATGCTGAAGGAATAGCAAATGGATGAATTAGATAATTTTCATAATCAGTACCAAATATTACCATGCAACTAATAATACTAGTAATCACTCCATACTTTTCCATAATGATACACCAAGTATTCTATTTGTTATTTTTGTTGAAGACTGTAACGCATATTATAATTACCCAAAGTCGGAACATCCTGAGCCTATAAAAGAAACCACTTTTTAAGATACTTGGTTTGACATTATAACTTCAACTACTTTTTCTAAAAAACCATGCCTAATCCCAAACTTATTACCTGTATGGTGTGCGGTATTGATCAGCTGAAAACGCGATATAATGCACACGTCGCAGCATGCAGTATGTAAATATATCTTATTGAAATTCTGTTGTGATTAGTTGTTCTAATATATTTACAATATATATTTAGATCTCCACGATCAGTAACAATTTCTTTTGGACAAGAAAAACGCATAACAATTTCTTCATACAAGAAGTCAGCAACCGCCTTACGCGATGCAACGGGAACAGCACGAGCGATTGGATAATTCGTTGCATAATCCACGGCAACTAAGATCCACCGATTTCCTTTTGTTGACTTAGGAAGTTCACCAATAAAATCAAGGTGCCAACGTTCAAAAGCACCAGGAACAGGCAACGGATGCATAACATCGTGATGAGCACGAGAACGACGAGAATTGACTTGGCAAGAGGGACAACGCTGCAACCAGTCCTTAATATCAGCCTTTATAGATGGCCACCACACGCGGAAACGAAGCAAATCAAAAAGAGTAGCAGAGCCGGAATGACCAAAAGCCTCATGAAACGAGTGTACCTTATCGGCGCGTTGAACAAAGGGTAAAAATCGTACTTCTTTTATTTCTTCGGTTCCATCTTCCTGTTTCAGTTTAATTAATCGGTACACCTTTTTATCCTTTACCACGAAATGTTCTTTTTCTTGATCCAAAAAGTTGACAACAGTTTCGGGCAAATCAGATGGACGATCCACATAATAGTTAGGCCAATCATTACGATGCTCAGGTGGGATCGATCGTGCTGATACCGCATATAGGAATTCAGGCTCCATTATATCGTTACCAGGGTTACCAGAATAGTCATGATGAGACAAAGCATCGGGAACATGCATGGTTTTACCAGGTTGGTAGGAAATTACCGTCGGATCATATAACTCTAGTTCGTTCATCCATCGGACCAGCCGGGGAGTATACTTGGATTGAGAGCGCAAGTATTTTAAAGGATGGTGATCTGATCGAACTTCATATTGGGTACCTTCGAGAAAACAACGCCAGGTACGTAGTGCATGTAATATAGCTAAGAGCTCACATTCTTGAGTCGGGTAATTACGTTCGGCTGATGATAATTTACGTGATTCATATGCTAACGGATGCCACTGCTTATCATCTCCTTCTTGCAATAGTACAGCTCCAACACCAATATCAGATGCATCGACTTCTACGCGGTATGGTTTCTTTGGGTCAGGAGCTTGTAATACTGGAGCTTGAATTAATTTTTCTTTTATTAAATCGAAGCTTTTTTGACATGCATCAGTCCATTGGATTTTACGCTTTTTCGGGCTAGTACCACGAGTCAGATCAGTCAAAGGAGCACCCATGCTAGCGAAATTAGGAATGAACCATCTAAAATGCTGGGCTAAACCGATGAACTGACGTACTTCTTGAACATTATTGAGTGGTTTCCATTCTTGAATGGCCTTGACCTTATCGGATGCAGGAAGAATACTGGCTGCGGAGACATGGAAACTCAAAAAGGTAATTTCTTCTTTACCAAATTCGCATTTTTTATAATTTGCATACAGTTCATTATTACATAATTTATCTAACACCATTTTTACATGCTCTTTATGTTTATTCCACGAGTCGCTGAAAATTAAAATAGCGTCCAAATATACAATACAACATTGGTCCAATAAGTCACCTAACACCTTATTCATCAATGCTTGAAAACTTGGGGGAGCATTACATAATCCAAAAGGCAACACCTTCCATGAATATTGACCGTATTGAGTATTAAATGCTGTTTTTGGAATATCTGATTCACGAATCTTTATTTGATGGTAACCACTTTTAAGATCCAAACTTGTAAAATATTTTGCACCTTGCAAATGTTCTAAACACTCGTCGATTCTTGGTAATGGTGCATTAATTCTGATAGTCTTTTTATTTGTTGCTCTATAGTCCACACACATCCGCATTGTACCATCTGCCTTTTTAACAAATAACATGGGACTACCCCAGGGAGACGCGCTCGGAACCACTAGACCCAATTCAAGTAACTCATTTAACTGACACCGTAATTTGTCAAGTTCTAATAGTGACATCTTATATGGGGGTCGAGACACCAGCTTTTCATCCCCTGTATCAATAACATGTTCAAAACCATGATCTGGTGGTAAACCCGGCAACTCATCTCTAAAAATATCCTGATACTCCTCTACTAGTGGTTGTAGTTATTCCAGTATCTTATTTTCTTCGAGATCCGAGTCCGAGAAATGCAGTAAGTATACTTCTTTAACTTCCTTATGCCGAATCGCCCGATTTATTTGCTTGTGTGATAACAAATATCATAACCCAGATTCACCAAGGTACCTTACTGGTTTTAATATTTTTGTTTCGCCGTTTACCGCGATCGTCCAATTATCCGTCGACCAATCGACATCCGGTGTATATTTTTGCAACCAATTGTGACCCAAGACAAAATCAAATTTGGTATCCAGGATATACGCCTTAATCGTCATATTACATCCATCCAAATTAAAATCAACATTTACCATTTTATCTATATACAATCTATGCCTACCGGCCGTTTCGACTTCACGTGCCTCAACTTGTACCATTTCCAAATTCTTTACCATATTAGGGGATATATAACTTGAACTTGCGCCAGAGTCGAGTAGAACCAACATACGTTTTCCTGCACATGAACTGTCATATAATGGAAGAGATTCACTGCCGTCTTTGTAGGCTTGTAACTGCATTATCCGACAATAGTCTTCTTGCAACTTATTTACCTCAAGGATATCACCATGATCAGTGTCTTCCTTATGTTGACCACCCTCAGTTGCTTCCACCATCGATTTTTGACACATCGACAATGACTTCTGTACACTACTGGGAACTTGAATTTTATGCACAGAAGATGGTGTAGATCGTGTAGTCTGATCACACCTGGTCAACCCCGCTAGTGTACCTTTTTTCCTTGATTCTGATCCTTTGGTCCACCAGCGACCTTTTTTCTTGTTAAGGGATTCAGAATTTTGGTGCACAAACAACCCCTCTACTGATTGTGCACGGGCTGAAAATCCTGCTTGCCATGACGATTTTCTTGATTACGCTTTTTATAATCACGACGCATATGACCCCGTTCACCACACTTAAAACATTTCACCCAATTACTACCATCGTTATACCGACTGTTGTATAAACCACTGCCGCTCGAGCCACCGTATCGACGATCCGCCAGCTTGATTGCATCAAGATCCATTGGAGTGGGACCTTGATTTACATAAGAGGATGACGGCTGACCAAAAGATTTATTAAATAGAGAGAAATTTGTGGGACGTCTATTAGCAACCTTCGCACATTGTTCTGCCGTTTCATATGCTTCGGTATAAGCATATGCTTCTGATAATGAAAAAGGTTTCTGCATCAAAACTTGTAAACGGCACTGATACTTTAGACCTTGTACGAAATTAAATAACGCGTCCTTGGTGTCCATATCTGGCAACTCCAGCATCAACGAACGAAATTCATGCACATACTGCTCGACGGTACTTGTTTGCTGGAGCTGTTGTAAACGCTGTCTTGCTAGTTGTTCTGCATTTGCTGGCTTAAATTCATACTTGAACACATGCTTAAATTCGGACCACGTACTTGGAGTTGATGTTGTCATATCATACTCAACACCACGCCACCACGTAGCCGCACCATCACATAATAAAGTCACCGCAAATAACACTATCTGGTGATCGTCAATATTCACAAACTCAGCATACTTTTCTAATGAATATAACCATGCCTCTACCTGCTGGACCGTGCGCTCGCCATGAAACGTATCCGGTTGACGAGGACGAATGATCTTTGCCAAACTTTGTTGATCATCAGTATGTGCTGTAGGTCTTGTTGGTTGTATACGTAAGTTTGCGATTTGTTCTGCCTGTTGTTGTTGTTGCTGCATTATTTGTTGTAACGATTGAAGCATCGTCATAATTGTTTGTTGTTCCATATTACCAGCTTGTTGTTGATTATCCATTTTGAATCAATGAATCGATTTTTCTTCTGTCGCTACCAAATGTCAGATCCGTTGTAAGTTTATATGACTAATCGCCGCACCTTAACGTTAACAATAATAACCAGGATTCTTCGGTAGATGAAACACAATAAACTATGCCACAAGGGAAATGATAATAAAGAAGGTGAGGAAGGTAAAATAAGAAACAAGTAGACTAGTTCATAATTAGATAGATAACTCGATAATTAGATAGTTTGTTAATTTGTTAATTGATTTATTATTTTATTATTATTATTTTGGATGGTATTTATATAAAAACAAAATAAAAATAATATTTCCAAATATGAATATGAACATGATAATATTATTAAAATAATAATATTATGCAAATGACATGATCGTTGTCTTGATAAGAATAAGAAATAATAAAAATCAAAAATAAATAAATTAAAAACAGAATATGGATCAATATGATCCATACGAGACAACACAAAAGAATTAATTAAAGATCATAAAGATGATCTTTCATAATAACATAAAAGGAAAAGGATATTATAAACGGGAGAGATGACGGAGGTAATAATAATAAATAATATAAATGGAAATAAGGGAGACAATGTATGAAAGAATATAGGAGGAACAGATGGGTGATGAATAAAAGTAACCAACAGGTAAGTACGTTAGGTAGAAGTATTTACCCAGCGACGACCCGGATTCCTGGGTTGGAATCGTCGCTTCGACGTCACATTTGGAGCTGATGCGAAACTGGGAACAAAACCCGCTTCAGACGCGACAAAAATGACACGTGGTGGAGATTCCCTTGTTGAAAAGTCTGTCAAAATAAAAGAAAAGAAAAAGATAAAAGTAAAAGTAAAAGAACTCGAAAAGATCCCTTTTATTAATTCGCGGCTAAACCGCCCATATTTATACATACTTGAATGGTCACATGACCACCCAAGGATCAATTCTAATTCACAAATCACGTGAACCTTATCTTTGGTCTGACCAAACAAAACTACCACACAACGTGTCAATACCCCCTACAAGACCAAAGTAAAGGAGCGGAAGACAATTGATAGGCAACAAAAGAGAAAGAGACAAGATAGATAACAACAGGATAATAGATAGACAAAACAATAGAAAAAATCGGGGAACAAAAAAAAGAAAAAATCAAATATGAATTGAAGATACAAGAAATATAGATAAAAAAAAAAGGGCATACAAGAGATAACAGACAACAAACTACCCAAAAAAAAAACTATTTTTTTTTATCACAAGCACAAACCGAGATAACTAAAACGACAGACAAACTGAAGAGACACAACAGAACAGAACAGACGAGACCATACGAGACCGACCAGAGCAACAGAAAACCAAAAGAAAATGACACTAAACTGGCCACCCACACAACAAGACCAACCACGCCAACACCGACCCACCAAGAGCCAACCTAAGAACCAAGGGCACGATGTATCCAAGGTACTGTTCCTTGATACCACCTTCTTGTGAACTTCTTATCCAACAGGGTGTTGCTGGGGAATTTGTTGGGTGCCACAGATAGAAAAGACAAAAATAATAATAAGAAGAAAAAGTCAGAATCATTGGAATCATCAACAGAACATCTTGCAAAACAACTTCTTAAAACAAATAAAAATGGGAACGGAGAGGCACGGAAGAAATATAATTACGGCAGAGACAACAAGGGCCACAAATAATAATAATAAAATAAGACTTGATCATGAAAATAATAATTCTCAACCATGGCATGTTTTTATAGTGGGACTACCACAGACAAGGTAGCCGCCACTTGGGATATTATCCCGGTCGACCCCCCAATTTGACACGTGGTGGAGATTCCCTTGTTGAAAAGTCTGTCAAAATAAAAGAAAAGAAAAAGGTAAAAGTAAAAGTGAAAGAACTCGAAAAGATCCAGATTTATTAATTCGCGGCTAAACCGCCCATATTTATACATACTTAAATGGTCACATGACTACCCAAGGATCAATTCTAATTCACAAATCACGTGAACCTTATCTTTGGTCTGACCAAACAAAACTACCACACAACGTGTCAAAAGCATCTAAGGCCTTGCTAGCTCAATCGGCAGAGCGTGAGACTCTTAATCTCAAGGTTGGGGGTTCGACCCCCCCGTAGGGCTACTGTCTTCTTAATTAAAAGATTTCTACTTTTAATACTGGTTTTTTTGTCATAGTGTCGTAATATTTTTGGCGGATCAATATACTGTAGCCAATAGAAAATAGAATATAGAAGTTGAAAGATAATATTTATTGTTTTAATTATGAACATATATTTATTTGTTTTTCTAACTACTGTGAATAATGATAAATATATGTAAAAGCTAATAATAATAATATACGTGGAGTGATTGTAGATTGAATATGTGTTCGTGACTATGGAATGTATATGTGTTCAAATGTATACTATGGTAAGGTGACGGTGATATGGATACAACTACATGGCATCATAAAAATCGAATATCTTTATAAAGAAGTAACACAAAAATAATCCAAAAAGGAAAATGGATGTAACTGTTATTTTTGACTATGACAATACCCCCTCTCTAGATTGTTGGACGTTCTCGTACAATAGTGCAAGATGACCAGTAGATTTTAATTCAGCATGTTCAGCAGCATGAACAGCAGTAGGATCAAACTATGGAGCATCAGAAATAATAGAATTGACATGAATAAGACGTAAATGATCAGTGTGGACCTAAGATCGATAAATTTGACCATGTAAATCTTCCAATTGATATATATCAGTATCCAAATTTGTAGCAATCACCTTAAAGGGGCCTTTCCAGTTATATTCGAGACTAAACTTATTTTCATGACGCATAAGCACATGATCTCCAACAGAAAAAATTTGCGGTTTCAATTGTGCATCCCATTTGGCTTTATCCTTGGCAGCATTAATTTTTAATTTTTCTTCAGCAATAAGGCGAGCTTCCCGCAATTTATATGCTTCAACTAGCTTCAACCACACAACCTTTAATAGTTATAGATTTATCTTGTTCTTATTCAGCAACTTCAATAAAAGAAGAAAGAAAATCACCAGGCAATTTTAGTTCAATGCTATAAACCAAAAAATAAGGACTGTATCCAGTAGTGCGATGTTTTCGTACCTGACAACCAAAAATGGCAGGTGACACAAAACGATCCCAACAATGAATTTGACCATGAGCATATTTATGCAACATTTGTTTTAATATGCCATTGGTTCTCTCGACCTTGCTATTACTACGTGCGTGAAAGGTACTTGTTCTTAAGTGATTTGTTTTAAGATGGCCCAAATAATGATACAAGACATTAGACATGAAATTAACACCTCGATCAGTGAAGATTTCAACAGGACACGAAAATGGCAGCACAATTTCTTCATAAAGAAAGTTGGCAATGGTTTTACCTGTGGCATCGGGAAGTGCATGAGCAATAGTCCAATTCGTAGCATAGTCAACAGCAACAAGGAGCCAACGATTTCCATTGATGGTAGTAGGTAATTCCCTAATGAAGTTTAAATGCCAATGGGAAAAAACAGGTGGTACATCCAAAGGCTTCATAGGAGCATGATGAACATTTCGATCCACAGGAGACGCGAGTTAACACTGGGGGCAAGCAGCTAACCATTCTTGAATGTCAGAACGCATATCTAGCCACCACCATCATGTTTTCATTAAATCAAAAACAGTAAAATTACCAGTGTGACCAATTGATTTATGAAAGCTTTCAACCAAATCAGCACGACGAGCAAATAAAACATAATGGGCTTTGTGTATGTTATTACTACATTTGACTTTACGGAAAACTTGATCATTTCGAACCACAAATTTATCTTGATGCTTTGCCAAAAGATCTTTATAGACCGACGGCCATTGTTCTTCACCAGATGTATAAAATTTTGGCCAATCTGATTCTTGGATGGCTTTAACAGCATATCAAAAATCAGGCTCCAAAGATTTTTCATCCGTAATACAACTAGGTCCATCCCATCGTGAGAGTAAATCAGGTACATGATTGTCACGACCTGGTTTGTATTGAATATCTGGGTCGTACAATTCAATTTCGGCAATCCATCTTGTTAACCTAGGAGTAGGTTTAGTTTGAGAATGGAAATACTTGAGTGGATGATGATCAGAAAAAATTGTGTAACGTTGACCATCAATAAAGCAACGCCAAGTTTGTTATGCATGTAGAATTACTAACAATTCGCGCTCTTGAGCAGGATAATTTCGTTCGGCAGCAGATAATTTTTTTGATTCATATGCTAAGGGATGGAGACGCCCATCATCCCCCTCTTGTAGCAAAACACCACCAACAGCAAAATCAGATGAATCTACTTCAATTATATAAGGATTTTCCAGATTAGGAGCAATCAAAACAGGTGCATCACATAATTAGGCTTTTATTTCTTCAAAAGCGGCTTGGCACTCTGGAGTCCACGTAATGCTTCTTTTCTTTATTCCCATCCCTTTTATTAAATCAGTTAATACAGAACTCAATGACGAAAAACCATGAATCCACCTTCTGTAATGTGACGCCAATCCAATAAACTGACGAACTTCTTGGACACTTTTACAAACTGGCCAGTCCTAAATTGCTTGTACATTTTTTTTAGATGGCAAAATACCAGTAGCAGTAACCTTATAACCAAGGAAACATCATCTAACAATAATAAAGGTACTATTAAAACCGATTCATTATTACAATATAACACACATACGCAAAACACAAACCACTCTTTAAAATATAATCGAACTAAGAAAAACACTGACTTACCCTCGGCTATTTTTGTTCCTGTCACTTTACAGGATAAACAAATACTGGCTTTCCTTGACACGGGTTGTGACAAGTCATCACTTAGTTTAGGATATATTAAAAATAATAAATTGTCATTTATACCATTTACACATCATGGTCCTGTTATTGAGATATAGTGAATAGAATATATAAATAAAGTAAGTGGTTAAATAGAATAAAGTAGAATAGAATTTAAATGGAAAACAAGAATAAATATTGTGAGAATCTTATATGTCTTTTATTATGGATTGATT
>JAEPRB010000421.1:0-18052 GCA_016758965.1 Circinella minor
AAACACAATGTCTTGACCAATATAAAAACAAACTTATTGTGTTCATATTATTCAATTAGTTGCCATTACTACTTATTTTGCATCTTTGACTTGTTTTTTTCTTGGAAAACGCATAACTGTATTGTGATAGACGCATTTACTATCTTAATCGTAATTACAATTAAATAAAAAAACTTTACCATCTTCTTTAACATCTTGTTACTCACTTGATATTATCCGCTATCTGATCCGATCCGATCTATGAAGAACACTAGTTAGAAAATAATAGACTAGAAAATGATAGAGGGAATAAGCTACTAAAATATGGATGGACTATCGGAAAAGATGAAGGAATGTAAGAGGGAATGAATTAGTTTAAAAATCATGGAGGTTAAGAAAATGATTATTCGGATGGATAGGTTCAGGGTCGATTATGTAAGCATTTTGGGTAAATATGAGGCATTAACAGCTTGGCCAGACGATCCGTTCCACAGCGTGTCAAAACTGACACGTGTGGTGCTTGAATATGATAAAAAGGAAGTATAAAAATAAAGGTAAAATAAAAATAAAATAAAAATATAGGAAGGAGTAGAATAAAATAAAATAGAAAGGGCTCAAAGAAGTTACGGGTTAAGTGTAGTGAAAGTAAAGAGGTAGAAATAGAAAAGAAGATAATAAAAAAAAATATCACAGTGGTTATCCCAAATCAACTGTCAAACAAAAATCAATACGAAATAAAAATAAATAAAATCAAAAGTAAACTCAAAGTTACTATCCGGATCGAAAAGATAAAATTCATCCTCTTTTATTGTTTAAGGCTACGCCTTATATATCTTTCAAAAATTAAATAAAAAATAATAATTCTCTAATGACTATTCTACGGTAAACACGATACAATCGTAATAAAGAAAAATATGGGTACGGGATAAGAATAAGAGTAATAACAACAAGATAAATAAGATAAGGCACAAATGAGGATAATAGAAAGAAAATTACATGGAAAATATGAGAATGACAATATGATAATAATGACATTATCTAGGTGGGTAAAGGTAGATAAACTTGAATAATGGATATAGAGGGTCTATAATAAGGATTAAGAGGTTAATGACAACAAGATAGAGAAGAACATAAGATAGAAAAATATTAATAATAATAATAAATGGAATGAAAAAGATAAATGAATTTGGATGTGGGAAGAATAAAGTGTGAAGGTATAATCATGAATATATCGGATCATGACATTCTAATAAAAATAAAAAAATAGGTAAAAAGGCATAGAATAAGATAAGGTTAAAATGGAGTAATTGACAACAAGAAAATATGACAATAGGGTAGATAGGATGATAACAGGAATAATAAATAAATAAATAAAATAATTATACGGAATAAACGTACTGAAATAAAGAAGTACAGAAATGGTAAAGATAAAAATAAGAATAATGCAAGAGTACACGGATAGTGAAAAAGGAATAATAAAGATAATGGATACAACGAAAAATGCCGATAAAATAATTGATAAAGTCAAAAGTGGAAAAAGGGGTAGAAAAAGAAATAAATGATAACAGATTAGGGCGATGGGTTTTGATAGACAGAAAAGGGAATGGTATGATTGACTACGGAAGAATAAATTTTCCATTCAAGCCAATAAAGAACAGAAAAAAGATTCTGGGTTTAGACCTTTGTTGTTAAGTGGGTGAGGCCGGAAACCTCACCACACAACGTATCAAAACATTAAGGGGATGTAGCTCAAATGGTAGAGCGCTCGCTTAGCATGCGAGAGGTACAGAGATCGATACTCTGCTTCTCCAAAACGCGTTATAATAACTATTATGTTGTAGTTATGAGTAGCAATAAGCTTATATTTGTCGTACTTATTGATCAGTTATTTTTAATACCGTTCATACTTCTTTTACTGCGGCTCTCACCACAGCTAAAAAATGCATGGAATTGCTTAATTCTCTATGAATATGAATTATGGGTTATGAAATATCATGCTTTCTCAGGTGAAATCAGCTACAGTACTGACAACTGCTGTGGTTTCCATAACTGCTGCAGTCTCAACTATTTAGTTGACTACACAACTGTGCAGTTGCACTGCCTTACCCCTTTAGGGTTATTTTTGTTGATTATTCTTCCAGAATATCCAAATAAAGTATCTGGCTCTTAAAAGTATTTGTCTATGGTTTATAATTTAGATAAAAACTGACAGATAAACTCCAAACCAAGTCCATATTCGCTTGCTTTCTATATAAACACATAATCGGTTATGATACTGGCAACGAATTATAAATAGTAATACCCACTTACATTGGCTTCATAAAGACAAACGTCCACTGTTATACATATTTAAATACAGTGTACCATCAATCAAATATGTTTCACTGACATTGATCCTGGACATTTTGATGTTTCTCGATATATTTCAATGGCTCTTAATAATAAAGAGGTCCATCTTCTTTATTAGTAATAATTGATGACTGTGTTGATATATCGTCTTATCAAGAACGGCAAAAGATATAGGAGGAAAATTTTAATTTTATTGTCATTATTCATCATCATTAACAAATCAGAAGACTGCATCTGTTCCATACACACATATTGATATACCTGGCCATTGATAACGATTTAATATAAATAGCGAGTTTATTTTATTTCAATTAATTGTTCTTTTGAGTCTCATTATTGACTTATCACTATCTCCTTTTCTCATTTAATTTGACTTCTATTGCTATAACGCCATATCTCATTGTCCTCTCTATTACTACCAACAAGACGTCGATTTTAATTATTCTTATTACTATTTTTTATAAACATGCCTCCTAAATACCATGGTTTCGGTGATAGACGAAAGGACACTTTCAAAAGTACATCTACAGCTGGGATACGGCGAAGCACTTATGTCCGGGCTGTCATTCCAACTGTTGACCAAGATGGTAACCATGTCATCGAACCCCCCGTTATTCGCACTGAGCCATCAGAATGGGAAGACGTGGTTAAAGCAAACAAAACTAAAAAGCGGAATGAAGTTGAGGACCGGGCTAGAAATTGGGCTAGTATTCTACCTTTGCTACTTGAGGCTTTCAAGCAAGGGTGTGGTGTCAAAACTCCATCACCATCAGTATTGGCGCCAATTGAAGATCCTTTGCTTTGCTCGTGCCCTGAAAAGGAATTCAGATTCGTCAGGTGCATCTTCAAATGTGGTATGTTCAAGAGTTATATAATATTTTATGATGGGCAAATTACTAAATATATTTCTTTTATATAAAACTAGGCATTCGACATTTCCGGATCAAGCATTGCAAGAAATGCAAGGATCACAGTTTACCAGTTGTTTTGATGCGTAGACAACTGTTTCCTCTCACTCCAAAAAATCCGAATGTCGCCATCCACATAGAGCAAATTCGAAGCATGCATTTGATGCATTGTATTTGCCATACATCAATTCATGCTATATCCGAATGGGCAAAAGCTGAGTATCATTACCAGGTAATTTATTATAAGCTTACAACAAAAAAATAGCATTTGATTTACCTTACTTATTTTATATTGAAATTATATAGCTTCCCATTCCTGCTTCATTCAAGCAATGACTCAGTAAAGCTCTTCTGATGTATGCACGAATGATGCTCAATCTTGAGAAGGGACACAAGGAGATTTCCAACTTGGAAAGTGGATGTCCAGCATGTAAATATATGGTATGACAACTTCTTATTATCTATTATTGATATGCGAACCACGTTTAATGGATCACTAAAGGAATTATAAAATATTAATATAATATATAATATAATAGGATGGGCCCAAGACGGTTGCTGCTGATGGAAACTTCCAGCTCACTCGGTATTCCAGGGAAAATGAGCGGTCTAAAGATATTAATTATCAAGGACAGGAGGAAGTGGATCGCCATTAGGTAAAGCCCGAAAATGTTGTACTATATAATGAGACAGTATGTATTTTTTTAATATTATTGTGTTGATGATGATGTGGACTTACAAAGAATAATTTTTGTTTTTTTAAGGCAGATGAAGGCTGTAGCAACTTTCAGGCACTAAATAAGAAGGGTGGTTTCAAACGCTATTTAGACCAGACTGGTGTGTTTGCTTGTACCTGTGGTCATGGCTATTCCCTGGTTGCTATGGATATGACCACTCC
This sequence comes from Circinella minor, assembly GCA_016758965.1. Taxonomy (NCBI): domain Eukaryota; kingdom Fungi; phylum Mucoromycota; class Mucoromycetes; order Mucorales; family Lichtheimiaceae; genus Circinella; species Circinella minor. The sequence continues at coordinate 4,135 of JAEPRB010000421.1, forward strand.
TGGTGAAACGTAAGCTTTATTAGAAATCATAACTATTTATTAATAGAATTATATATTGACTGGTATATATTAGCTTTGGATATATCCTTAGCTGCCTGGAACAAGTGGTTCAAATGCCTCATTATGGAACAAATATCTGGATTTGCTATGATGTAGGCTGCAAGTTGAGGACAAGTCTCGAAAAAACTGAAAGTCTCGCATGTATAAAAAATGTTCCCATTACAGTTGGCATTTTCCATATCCTTAACCACAGCCCGGCCTGCCAGCTTTCATGTCATCCAAGGGTCAACGCTGGTTGGGGATTGCAAGATGGTGAGCATCTTGAAAGAATGTGATCAAACCTCTCTGGTTTCATCTCAATGACCAGAAGTATGTCTTCTCTGAATAGACGACTCACAATATCAACTGCTTTGGAGTTCTATGCCCAACAAAAGATTGATAATATTGGTATGTAAATATAAAAAGGGATAAAAGTGTTGGATTTTTTTATGTCGATATGTGGGTGTAAAGTTAAGAATAATGTTTACTCACAGACATCTTATTTTTTTAATAGGTATCAATCTAAAACGCAAGTTTAGGCGTGCTTGTCTTCTTCGAAGAGATGCTTTGAAAGCTCTTAGGAAAGTGGGGATTGAGGAGGATGACAAAGAAAAATTACAAAATCTGCAAAATGTGTGGGATCAACAGATCAGAAACACTCTTGCTTCTATCACAAATGGGAGTGGCAGGTTTGCTGCTTCAAATAGAGCAATTGAAAATCTCCGGGTTGCAATCGCTATATTCGATTTAATTGACAACGCATTTCGTGTGCAAGGCAATGGTAATAAACTTTTATTGATATAAATTAAATTGAATTCGACAATAGATAGACTTACTAATAGTATATTTTTTTAGGCCATAATTGGACCCAAAGTCTTGCAGCACAACGACAAGCAGCCCGAGATCAAGTAGCACGGAAATTAAAAATATACAACGAAAAGATATGTGCTGGACCTGTTTTCGGTAAGCATATATACAGTATAGCGAATTTTTGAATATAATTATTTGTTTAGTAACATATATGCATAGGTTTTGAAAAATATGACAATGTGAATACTGTTTTAAGTAAACAGAGTCATTTCCGTTTCCGAATGAATATTACCAACCTTCTGACAGGTGACCAACCCTATGACGCCTTTCATGGTCTACAAAGAGCCAATGAAGAGCTCATAATATTAAAGGTTAGAAAGACAAATTTTTTGACTTTTTTTTTTGCAATACTGACATCTAAACATTATTTAAAATGACCGGTATATAGGATGAAGCTACTTCTGTTATCAAATACGCAGATACTTTAACTAAGCAGCTTCAAGATATACTCCAGACGCCAATTAGACCATATTCTTTGAAAGAATATTACAAGCGAAAAGGTGGATTACTGATGCTAGCAAGAAAGTTACATCACGTCAAAGCTTGGAAAAAAGAACAAAGGAAGCTGTTAGTTAGAATAGCTGATGGAACTGCTACTTCTATCACCATAGGCGCAGCTGACTTCAAAGAGAATGGCGATGAAGAAGAGGATCTTTTGGTGGATACTGATGGAGTAACAGATAAGTTGAGTAGAGTGGAAGAAGAAGTAGCTGATGATCAAACATTTGAGGTCGATACTGAATTTGTTGATACGTTTCCTGGTGATGACAATCATTAAATACATTAATATATTTTCTTTTGTATAAACAACTACTTTCCTTCTCTTTCTGATCCTTACACTTATTTTTTTTTTGCCTTTTTTTTTAATATCCTCTTTGCTTGTATTTATACTTTTGCTTCTCTCTTTTTCCTACTCTTTCAGATTCCTGCTATACTTTATCCCACCTAAATTAAACATCTTTAACCCTACCATGTAATTAAATAAAAAAGAACTCTTTAGACCTCTCAGAGTATATTACTAATAACCAATAGGCTACTGGTATCATGTCTCCAGTTTAGAAAAAAAAAACTTGCATTATTTATTTGGGATCCATATCATATATTCAAATGCACACAATACTCTGTATCAATACACATTGGTATATTTTATAAAAAATAAAAATAGATAAAGTGCGTTCCCATTAGATTCATTCATTTGTGATTATTCTTTTAACATTCCCATAAATAATCTATACCTATAATATTTACACAAAACTACTAGCCTCAAGAATACTTCTTATTTATGTGCAATATAACGAAGCGAAGATAGTAATAAATAATAGTAATGATAAGAATACTTATAATACATTGATTAAAACTAATGTCTCGTTGCAACCAGATTTAAACAAAAAACAATTGGAGGAATACGGAAAAAAGAAAAAGTATCTGAGCTGGGTTCTTGAACAAAAATGTTTTAAACCTTCACAAGTGAAACTTTTTTTTACTTTGTCATCGACATTATGTTTACAAACATTAATATTTAAGTTTACTACCATCACAACAATTATCACATCATTTAGTACCTTACTACTACTAGCATCAGCTTCACTACTATACACTCCTTATATTCCTCTTTATTATTGCAACGTTTCATCGGAAACCTGCTTGCAAATCCAAGGCTCCCATTCTTCTTTTTGTACCACATTCTTCTTTCTGGACAATACGCCGTTCAAAACGAGATCATCATCATCAGTTTCAAACCCACGCTCTTGGAAACCAGGCAGTCCACCATTCAACAAAAGAGGGCAGCCCACCCAGCGGAATGCACGGAATTTTGGCCCGTTGTCAGCAAGAAACCTAGGGCACTCTTTTTTTAATGCTTCATGGACTACTCCATTGATATGAAGCATTGCCCTCACTTCTAAGCTGTTGAAAGCATCATATGCTTCTTCCATCATTGTATTATCAAAAAATTGAAAATACTCAGGATTAAAAAGGGTACGTCCTTCATCAGCACATAACAGATATGGAACAACCTTCCAGCATTCTCCACATTAAGGATGGAACGAACGTATTGTATTTTTTCCATTGCTATGTCACAGTTTTCAAGCAATTTCAAATATCTTTCAAGCTTGTCATCTCCAACCAAAGCTGAAATTTTCATAAAATATTTGTTGGCTGATTTGTCTCTTGTCTCAGCTGTCTTTTTCATTCTATCAGCTGAAGCACGTTTTCTTGCACTCTGTCGCTGTTGCTCAAGTCGTCTTTTGCATGATAATAATTTTGTAGGGCCTGGTTTTTCTCGTGCAACCTCTTGCTTATGAATATCCTTCATATGGCGCTTGAAAGTGTTGGTAGCAGCAAAGAAAGTTGAACACCCAACACAATAATTATCCAGAGGAAATGCAGGAGAACGAAACTTGTCAGCATACCAAGTCAATGTTGGTGTACCTGGTGTCATAGATGCACGGCATGGACGGCTGTACTCAAGTGTTTGGGGTGGTGGTGCTGGAACGCATGGACGAGGCAAGTCGACATCCTTGAAAGAGAGATCGATACTATAAAATAATTAGTATGGAATAATTAGTATGATTAGTTACTTTTATCTTATATCTTAGATCAAACATACACAGGAGCTTGGGACATCGTTTAAACTTTCAAAAAGAGAAATACGGGAAAGGTTTTACGCTTTTTGACAAAAAAAGTATTTTTATACATTTATTGAACAGGCTCCGAATGAATATCCATCTACAGTCGTGCAATAATGGTCCGACTTGGTCTGTCATAGTTGAAACTTTGGCAACCAGAGTATTTCATATCATAAAATCTATTATCTTTAACAAACATTCGTTAATAGTGTTCGGGTATTGAGTAAATAATATATAGACGGACGTAATTTGACACCAAGTCTAAATAATACTCACATCTCTCTAATATTTATCAAATAGTAACAATTTACTTTCCTTATAAAAACGATATTGTTATATTAAGATATGTACTGTAGATATGTTACAGTAAGAAGATTATTATTTTGGTTCTGTAAAGTATAGGTAATATTATGTACGTATTAATGTTTAGAACATTATAGCAGCAATCATAACTATAATTTTAATATAACAGATTCAACATAAACTCAATAACATTTAACTAGAATATGATGCACATACTACGTATAATAGTAAGAAAAATCACTTATACGTAGGAACCAATTATAGTGTAGGTACAATTTTAAAGGGTTATTCATAATAGAAAAACATTTGGAAGGATGTTTTAATTTTCTTGTTCTATGGTTTTTCATTTAGCAAAATATCCTGAAATAAAATAAAAGAATGTAATACGTATAATTACTGAATAGTATGACATTAATCATATACGTACGTAAGTATTCATTATAATTTGATATATAACATCCTACCTCGTTCTCTAAATACAGTATAATATATCCCTATCGTAACTTATAGCTAATTGTTTTTTTAAGAAAATGAACTAATTTGCTATGATACACTATTATTAGTAAAGGGGTAGATAGACTTCTACCAATATAACTTAAAGTGCTCCATTTATCAGCATTCAGCTTTATAGAAAACCAAGATCTATGGTTTTCATATAGATATATATGTTCCTCACGGTTGCAATAAGGATTTCTGTAGTTGACACAGTTGCAACATGGATAGCTATAGTTGACACGGTTGCAACATGGATAATGGAGTCATCATGGCTGCGACGTACAGTTTTTAAGCTAACTGGTAATGCTTACAATTATATATCATCACTTCATAATATTAGTTATCTCATTCCAGTACACACTATCATCAGACACCTTGTAGCATGCTAAGTAAACATTAAGAAATAATGGATATGTAGCAAAAGCAAATAAAAAAATGGCTCAATTATATATTGCACAATATTACTAGTAGTTGTCAGGTAGCTTAATTGATAATGTACGGAATTAGTAGTAGGAGTCACTCTACTTATAAATATATTGTATATGAGCAGCAATAATTAAAAAAAAGCATAAAAAAAAGCAAATCAGATATAGCTCCTTGCTATAGACCAGTAGTAACTTGATATTTTTTATTCCCTATCATATTTTATGGCTAACTGATCTATATATCAAAGACAGTCCTTTTATATTGATAACAAATAGATGAGACCAGAAGCGTACTCAAAACGATCATCCCACGTCTTTACTCATTAATATTCTTTTATCCATCGCGATATTTACACTTTTGCTAAATATACCTGTTATTATAGATAGTTTGTACAATAACAGAAAAATGTATAAATGCTTTTAACCTTTAGTATAGGTCAACTAGATAACCACTTCATGTTTAGAGACCTAGTTTAAGTGGTAATTGTATTGAGACATATACTATTTTGTGTGATCACCCTAACTTGAAATATAATTTTACATCCTATATTTTCTATATATCTTTTGCTTGTCGTAGGTTATCCGAAAAGTAGCTTTCAATAGTTGGTTCGAATATTTATAAGTAGTGTCTAAAGTATACTATTTATTATTGTACAATGTGCATTTTGTATAGTGAATAATGGTAGTTGTGTTCAGAATGGAAAAGAGAATAAATATGTCAACCTAAAACAGGACCCTAAAAATATTTGCTTAGTCTAAAGAACAAAAGTTGTGGCTCAGCAACTGCGATTTAAATTTAGAAACCCCATTCTTCTGGAGTGCAAAAAAAGGAAACATTGTGTCGGAACGTTGGACAAAAATGGGGTTATGCCCTACTTGTAGTAATACAAAAAAAAAAAAAGAAATTAAATCAAACCATATTATAATAAAGCATTATCCATCGTTTTTATAGAAACATAAAATCACACACTATACTTTATATTCTAGTAGTCTTATATGTAATAAAATATTATGGTAAAGATATTGTCAATTTTGTGGTGAACTTGTTTTTATTATTACTGTACGTATTGATTATTACAGAAGTTCTGACTAATAATTTTTATAATTACTCTTTGACTTATAACTTTGACATATAAGGTCATTTACTTATACTTATACTTTTATTTTTAAATATTCGGTTTTATCTCTTATATTACAAGTGTATCTACTTTGTATTTTTCAAGCATCTATGACACTTGTACCAACTATGATAGCTCAAAATTGAATGTTTTCTAGAGCAGAACTTTTTTATGAAGCCATCTTCATGTGCTTCTACTGTACAAACGGTACCAGTCTCAAAAGAACTTCAATTAACTATATGATAAGTTTATAATATATAGGTTATTCTATATGTCACGTTCTAGATATATTTTCTTTTTGCTGTCGATCTTAGCAGCTGCCTCTTACTGATAAGATTCTGTTACAAAGTCTCTTTGAAAAAGACTAATGTATTCTGACATTATGTTTGATGTTTGATAAGCAATAGTTTGAGATTAGAGTGTATTTGTTATGTTACAGGAACGAATTGAAAAACAAGTGCACTTTTTCATATACAGCTATTTTAGTTATTCATGCCATGACTCTGCTTGACATGTCGCTCTTTCAAAAGTGCACCTTATACATTTTTTTCGATCAACATACCACCTTCTTATACAACAAAATCATCTATTGTTGATATTTGGTAAAGCTATATAAACCTCTCTCCCTGTTATAGCAGTAAAAATATTATTTTTATTACGATTATTATATGCGATTTTATATTTATATCTTTTAATTATATATCACATTGAGCTTTTATATCTTACAATAACCTGTACTACAGATATGGTGCAGATAAATGACTGTCTTTACAAATATGTATCAACTTTGACGATAGGATAGGGACTAGGTCATTGTTCGTAAATTTAAACATTTAGGTAAATTATAAGCAAGAGCTTCGCTTTGGATTAGATGCACACACAAACTAACAAAATATGTTTATTTTCTACCTAAGTGAATTCTAATTTTTGATATACATATATTATGGGTAGTGTATGAAGCAGTAATAATAACATTAGTCACTACTATGATTGTTATTAATGCAGTGGTCCATACAAACACACTGAAAAAAAAAACATTTTTTCTCATATAAATAGGATTTCAACATAACTGGTATGCATTATCAAAATAGTAGTTTACAAAATCTGATGAGTATTCTACACAAATATCAGTATAATGGGTAGATGCATATTATCAACCAAAAAAGATTATCTCTCTACTTAAATATTTTTGTACTTGCATAAGATTTCTTTGTTACCTCCTCTTATTAATCCAGCCACGTCTATCCATGTCACATTACTCCAGAGAATATATACCGATCTTTGGGCTTCTATACTGTAAATATAAGCCTTCATAATGTTGCTTAGCATTGAGTTCTTATTCAGGATCTACTAAATGCTCGATGGTAAAGTCAAATAGTTATCACGACAAGCAATATGTGTTTGTAAATAAGACAGTATAAAGCACATTGGTAATTAATCACATATTAGCATCAAATAAAAAGTATTGGTATGCATGTATGCATTTTGTTCCTCATTATTCCACATCAAACTTACCAGAGGCTTTTTCTATGCATGGATGGACAATCCTCATTAGTAAGTTTCTGGATAAAAATACAAAAAAAAAGTGAGATTATCTACTGTTCTATATGTACAGGAGCATATATATTATTATTATTATTATTAAAGAGAAAAACTACTCTGATTGGTTCGAATTGAATTGTTGGGGTTGATGACGAATCGGATCTCGTCCAAATTCTCTTCAACCTTTCTCTTCTTGGCATTTGTTAAGTAGCAAGGGCTGGCACGTTTTACGCCTTCGGGCCACCCTTGCAGTACAATATCCTTGTACATTTTCTCATCATGCCACTTCATGCTTTCACCTACAATATCACAGCCATAAAAATCCTTAACAGCTTGTTCTATAAATAATTCATTAGTATAATTATAATTATATGAAATATTTCTTTTTTAATACTTACTATATTTATCAAGGATTTGATTTTTCAGCCATGTATTGTAGGCGTGTTGCTTGGTTGGCTGGAGTCGCGTCTCGGTGGTCTGAATCTCATTTGAGAAAGCGGACCTGGTAGCAGAGGCAGAGGCTATATTTAATAGAACTTATGATATTAACGCGTATATCTGTAATAGCCACATACAAATAATATGGATTGGACATTTTCAATCTTACCGAGGCGATCATCAGCGTTGAATTGCAGCATCCGAAAATGGAACTCGCGTTGGAACGAGATTGGACTAAATTCCACCTCGCCTCTCTTCATCATGTTGAAGAATCTGTGACCACATTCTAAAAAATAATACAATTGAAAATTAATGCATGCTGGTTAACACAGATAATCTACATCCGCTCACTAATATGTTTGCTTTTATATAATTCTATAATATATTACCTGAGCCAAATCCGCTCTGAGGTGGATCAAACGAGGTTTGGGTGTTGCATGGAGCGACAAAGCAGATGCTTTCCACCCCACATTCCTCCCGAAGCATATACAAGTTTCTAGTGAGACAATTTGATAACAAATTGAATCGTCTAGCCTTAGTTTCAAGAGAGAACGGCACAGCTTTACCCTCCTTCTCGTTAAAGGCCTTAGCCTTTGATTTGAAAACCTCTTTCTCCTCCACCGTGAGAGCATTCCAACCAGAAGCCTTGCGAGCAATGATATTGCCCATCTGTTTGGAATCCCTTTTTAAATCTTCCCGGTCTAAAAAGCAAGTCAAATAGCATGAGTTAATATCAATGTAAATTATTCCTTTTCTCTTTATTCCGTCCTATCCGTTCATCCGAGTGTTCCTTTCTACAAATAATAATGTACAACAAAAATATATTTTTTCTAATTCCTAACATCCATTTGAATACAGAGACCCAAACATTTCATTCTCTCTTTTATCCACCCTTCCTCACAAACGAATTTTAATATCCAAATATTTTTTTAGTCCATTCCCTAAAACTGCTCCTGCTCTTGCTGCTGCATTACTGTATTAAACTTTTTTTTACCTTGATCACTGAATTGCTCAGAAAGATAGGCGCCATAACCGGTGCGCAATCCAGTGTTTTTGCTCAGAGTTGGCAGTTTCATCAGCTCTAACGATTCGACTCGTCTACCATACTTTTCTGCGATACGAGCACGACCAACCCTCAACTCCTCGGCGATTCGGCTTTCCAGTGCAGCAAGCTCGGCACTCATCGCCAAATCAGGATCCATTGGATCAGTCGAGTCATTGCTGATTGCCGAGATGTTCGCCGTCATCGAAGCAATGGTGAACCGTATCAAACTATTGAGTCGATTGACCTCAGATTCAAGAGTGTCGAGCTGTTCAGGACTACCCTCGACATCTCCATCCAACAGTCTGAAAACGTGTGGCTCCTTTTCAACCCATTCATCCTCCTCAATACTTCTTTCACCATAATCCTTGGAAAGAATTACTAAAGCCTTTTGAAAGACCTCAATAAGTTGGACATTATCCACATCAAGCAAGTTGTCGGTATTATTCATAGACATTTTTAAAAATAATAACAGAATGAGAATGGTAATAAAAATAAATAAATAAAAAGCAGGAACAAGAAATCCTGATAGCTGAGTTACTTGTTATTTGTCACTCAACAGCTGAGATTGCTTGTCATGATTGCAATCGTACGGTCGTGCGGTCGACTAAATAGTAGGTCACCGTATTATGATAGCTCAACAGTAAGAGTCGGAGAAATGTCTAGTACTAGGACAATATTTAATATTAATCTCTTAAATTCTGATCTTTATCAGTTCAGCAAATACATTATATTACATATAAGTTACATTGGAAAAAATGTTCAAGGCTTGAATGGCCTTGACGGACCTTGAAAGGCATTCAAGATTGTTTAGCTAACCCCCTGATTTTCAACCTTTTAACATATTTTCAAGGTGTATAAATGTTTTTCAAGGTTGTTCAATATTTCCACAATATTTTCGCAACATTTAAAATAGACTATTAATATTTTCACAACATTTTCGCAACATTTAAAGAAGACTATTAATATTTTCACAATATTTAGGATATTTTGTCAATATGTTGTGTATTTCTACGGTTTGAACCATTTTTAATCTTTTAATCACCAATATTTACATAAATATAAATAACGAAATAATTTAAACAAACAATAATGCTTCTTGATTTATTATAACAAAATATTAATTTTATATTTCTATTTACAAACATAGTTTTTTTTTATACATAAATTTTTACAAATAAATCGCTTTTTTTTTCTAATAATTCTTTTTGACAAATAATTTTTTTTTTATATTTTTTTAAGCATATTACTATTGTAATATGCTTTTGAACAAAGCATGAACCCTGCTTTTGAGGCGGTACCTGCCATCAGCACCATGAAGAACCCATCTATTGATGAATTCTTCAACCTCAAGCCATTCAATATTGGATCCAAGAACGCCACTTCTTGAATCCAACATATCACAATAGCTTTCCTCCCACAAGGTCCCCCAGCCAAAAGGCTCCACCACGCCATCATCTTCATCCCCACTGCTGCTATCTTCATACTCGGTGCTCGCCCCTTGAGTCTCATCTTCTTCATCGCTAGACACATTTGTGCCTTTGCAGCTTCCGTTGCTGACTTCTTTCTTCAACCGATAGTACATCTAAAAATAATGATTGAATTGTTTTATTATAAATATCTTTTCATTATTATCTCAAATTCTTCTTCCATTTATAAAAATTGGCTAATTCTCAATAGTGGCGACCTCAGTCGCCACTATTGGGAATTAGTCATAAATAATGCTAATTAGCTGTAATTTTGTTCTTGGATACTCTTGTTTATTCTGATTCCGAATCTGAAATTGGATTGTAAAAATAGTGGCTGAGTACAAAGATATGGCAGTTTAAAATTTTGAATGTTTTTGTTGTTTGGCTAAATATCACTAAGTCCCTTAATTTATTAGGAATGAACAATAAAAATTTTGAAACTGAGTTATAAAATATAAATCTAGTATATGGAAATTTTGTGCTGATTTCAAATCTGCAATTGGGTTTTACCTAGCTGGCTTACAACCAGAGATATAGCCTTAAATGTGTCACTAGAGTTAACATATATTTTTACGTTCCCCAGGTAGGGGGACGTTTGCGGTCCACGCCGACGTTAGGCGGTACTCGAAATTAGCATTTGAATATATATATAAGTTTAATTTGGCTAATTCCCAAGATAAGCGACCTCAGTCGCTTTTCTTGGGAATTGGCCGCAAATAACGCTAATTAGCTGTAATTTGGTTCTCGTATACTTTCGCTTATTCTGATTCTGAATCTGAAATCGGATCATGAAAATGGTGGCTGAGTAAAAAGTTATGGCCATTTAAATTTTTGGATGTTTTTGCTGTTCAGTTAAATTTAACTAAGTCCCTTAATTTATTAAGAATAAACTACAAAAATTTCAGAGTTGAGTTATGCTTTATATGTCACATATATGAACATTATGCGCTGATTTCAAATCTGCAATTGGATTTTACCTAGCTGGCTTAGATCGTAAGATATAGCCCTGAATGCGTTACGGGACTTAACATATATTTTTATGTTCCCCGGGTAGGGGGACGTTTACAGTCCACGCCGACGTCAGGCGGCGCTCGAATACAGCAGTTGATAATATATATTGATTTAATATCATAAAATCTAGTAACAATCAAGAATATATATAAGATAAGTTGAAAAAAAATATTTATTGGAAAAGTTAAGGCAGGAAAAAGAAAATAATAATAAAGGAAATCTAAAATTATATATTTATTTTTTAATGGTATCTTCTTCTCTTTTGTTGTTGAAGAAATATAGTATCTTGATAATTATCATTATCACTTTCTGAGTATGCTGATGATGAAGAAGAAGAGGAGGAGGATTCAGTTTCTATAGCATTTTCTTCTTCAGTGGTACTACTGTTGTTATCTGTATAATTAAGAATTTTAGTATAAAGTTTTTTCTTTAGAAAGATTATAATTATATATTTACCTTCAATTAATACTACTTGTATAAACTGAGGAACTGGTCCATCACTAGTATTACTAGTATTATTTTCATTTTCATTACTATTACCATTATTGGTACTAGAATTATTTGAGCTAGTAATATGACCAAAGGAAACTTCTTTCAATGCAGTAATAAATGCTTGCCACAAATTACCACTATGTTTACGGCACCAAATAAACTCAACTAGTTTCCAAGGCATCTGCTTTTCAGTTCTATATCTGGCACCAACTCGAATTTTTATCCCATTCCAGGTACCTAATAATTAACTTATAGATTAGGTTACTAGATTCCTATAAGTGTTATAAGTATTTAATATTACCTTCAATAGTATTGGTATGAACACCATCAGAAGATAAAAATTCCACAGAATGATTGACAGTTTTATAAGTATAATCTTCATCTTGATTTTCAAGTTGGTTATATCCCTTCCAACAATCAGTATAAATAATACTGCCAGGTGCAATATATGCAGTTAGAAGATTAGTCAGTGTTTCTCCATTTCTATTTGGAACGGTTGCAAGGAAACATCTTCTTTCTGGTGTTCTTTCTACACCTCCTACAACCTAGACACCATCAACTTTTTTTCCTTTACCACTTTGGGTTACTTTTCGTTTTCCAAATTTTGACTCATCTACTTCAACTATAACTCCTGGCCCACCTAGTGCATCCACTTATTTCACGCAAGCCTTGAATTGTGTGCCCGTAAACCTCAAATTTTATTGGCCAAATATTTGGCCTACCAATAAATACCATTTTGACTGCTATTTCCTCATTTGACTTTGGCATTTTGACTTTGATTTTTTTTTTCGTTTTTTTAAAGTTTTTGTTATCAATTCTTTATTTATTTTTTTCCCTGAATTTTCTTTGATCTATAATAATATGGAAAACTATCTTACTACCACATTTATCACTCGACCTGAAAATGATGGTACACCTATAACATTGACTATTCTAAGATTAGAATATCGTGATTGGATCAAAGATCAAGAAGCAATCTACAACTGTAGATTTTATAATAAAACTAAAAGTGATGGTGGACGTAGACTTAAGAACAATGAATATCTTGAACATGGATATATACATCCTCCACCTGGTCAAAAACGTGGCAGAGGAAATGAATCATTTATTTTCAATGAAGTAATATTTTTAATAATTTGTTTTATATACATAATCAGATATTTTTCATTTATTTTTTTATAAGTATTTATTAATTTATTTTCTTTTCATTACATGATTAATTAAATATATGTTAGCGATTTGCCTGCCAACGAAGTGGTCCCCCTCGAGGAGAAAAATCATTTTGTTGCAATTGCCAGGTAGGATTCACTGCCTTTGTTAATAACGACAGTGTAGACAAGAACATGATCACGGTACAATACCGGCGTAAGCATACTGGTCATGAACCTGGCAGCAACATAGATACAACTTCTGGTACACTCCCTCGGTTTGTGATGGAATTCATCCAAGCTCAAGTGGAGAAAAGTCTTACCTGGAGAAATATTAAACATATGCTTCATCTTGACAAAGATGTTCTTGAAAATATCTTGGATAGCGAAGACTATGATCAATTACCACAATCAGTGAGAATTGATTATCACCATGTCTATTATGTGATGAAAATCCATCTTAGACGCCAATCCCAACTTCATCCTTCGATGGCAAACAGTCTTATGAAATGGGGCACTAAAATCCAACACGAAAGAGGATATTTCGCTTCAAAAAATCTTAATAGATATGAAGAGGAAATGTTCTTTTTTGCATTCATGTCACAATGGCAATTAAAGGTAAGATAATCGACACAAATAAAAATACATGATACATTTACCTGATCAATCATGTATTCTTTATTATATAGCTATTGAAAGAGAATGGAGATCTCGTATGTCTTGATTCGACCCATAAGACTTTTGTGGATGGTACCAATCATGACTGTTATTTCTACACACTTGTAGCAAGATGCAGGATTACTGGAAAGGGCAAACCATTGACGTGGATGATTACAAATTCACAAGCTCAATATCCAATCTTGTATTGGCTTCAATGGCTTAAGGATGAACATGGATAT
>JAEPRB010000422.1:0-23339 GCA_016758965.1 Circinella minor
CCCCCTCATCCTTTCTCTACCTATTATTACTTGTAATTAATTATTGATACCAAATTCCCTTTCTCTCTCAAAAATATTTTTTTTTTTATTTTGGGTGCTGGTCACCTTAAAATATATATAATCATTTTTTTTTCTAATATAATTTTGGTTATTTTGAACTGATGTATGAATTGAGGTGTAAAAGGTTGTTTTTTTTTTAAAAGATATTTGTGAAAAAAAAATTCATTAAAGTTTTTTGATTGTCATTTATTCCATAGCAACTAATTAATTTTTTTTTTTTTTTTTTTTGACAGCCTGAGATCAAAAAAAAAAAACAAACAAACTTGGCAACAATGCCCCACAGTTATATAAAATGACAACGAGAAAACTATAAATATAAATAGAAAAATGTATATCATTCTTTTGATAATTATATATATAAAAAGACAAGTGAAATTATATTTCGTATATATATAAATGAATAGAGACAAAATAATGCAAGCAAAAAAATAAAAAATAAAGCAATCGATCTCTTTTTTTTTTTATACATAATAATTTTTACTTTTAATACTATACGTCATTTATATAATAAATACATATCTCTTTTTTTTTAAATAATAATAATAATAATAATAATACGTTGAATGAAAAAATATATATTTGTCTTTTTACGTTCCCATCGTTCTTTAAAAGAGAGAAAGAGAGCTTGTCCACTTTATTAAAAACTGAACAAAAGTAAAAGTAGTTTTAACTTTTCTCAACTTAACTTTAAAGATGGGGGTTACCATAACTTACACATACACATACTCTCTTTTTCTTATTAAAAAAAAAGAAGTAGATATCATATAATAATAATAATGATAATAGTTTCTTTTTTGTTCCTGTTTTTTTTTTTATAATAAACAAGTTTCTTTTTATTATTATTGGAAACGAAGCCGCTATAATTTTTTCAAGTTCACACCTTTTTTTTTTTTTTTTTTTGCTCTTTTTTCACTTCTTTATAACCCATTCTCTTTTTATATAACCTTTATAAATATATTTCAAAAAAAAAAAAAAAGAGAAGAAGGAAAAAAAAAAAAAGGACTACTTTTTATTATTATTATTACTATTATTAAAATATATATAATATTATTATAACCCATGCCAGAAGAGAATGGGGGAGACATTAGTGTACGAGTTGTTCTTAACGATGGTTCAGCAGAAAGTATGATCTTTCTTACAGGTTTAAAAAACATCTTTCAAAAACAACTACCAAAAATGCCAAAAGATTATATTGCACGGTTAATATATGACAGGTAAAGGAATATATATATATATATTGGATATAGGGTTTAGTTAAAGAAAAGAAAAGAGAGAAAGGGTTCTTTTTTTTTTAAAAAAAAACGGTACTTTCTTTTATATATAATGTCAATATAGAAACCACCTTAGTATGGCGTTAATAAGACATCCTATGAAAGTAATTGGTGGCATCTGTTACCGTCCATTTGACAGTCAAGAGTTTGCAGAGATCGTTTTTTGTGCGATCGCTTCAACGGAACAAGTCAAGGTATATAAATATATATTTTAATAATACGACACGTTATATATATATATATATGTATGTGTATGTGTATGTGTATGTGTGTGTGTGTGTATATATGTGCATGTATACATAAAATTATAAGATATATAATATAAATTATAAATGTATTAGGGTTATGGTTCATTTCTTATGAATCATTTAAAAGATTATATTAAAAAGAATACAAATATGAAACATTTTTTGACATATGCTGATAATTATGCAATTGGATATTTCAGAAAGCAGGTAATATATATATATATATATCTTTTCTTTTTTTTTTATATATATATATTCAAGAATAGTGAATCTATGTGGGGTTTGGTTGGTCTGTGCATTTTTAAATTGATTTCTAAAAAAAAAAAAAAAAAAAAAAAAATTTAAAAAGGGATTTACAACAGAAATTACATTGGATCGAAGGAAGTGGGTTGGATATATAAAAGATTATGAAGGAGGAACCATTATGCAGTGCACAATGGTGCCAAAAGTTGAATATTGTAAAGCAAGAGAATTATTGGAAATACAACGACAAGCTGTTTTAGATAAAACAAAAGAATATTCTACTTCACATATTGTATATCCTGGGATTGATATGCCTATCAATGAAGATGGAAAAAGGAGTATATCACCACTTAAAGTACCTGGTGTTCGTAAGTATATTTATTTATTTATTTATTTATAGATAAAGGAAAAATCTTTAATTTATATATATATTATAGGTGAATCTGGTTGGACTCCTGAGATGGATATATTGTAAGTTTTTGATAATAGAATTATATTTATTTATTTATTATAATTAAAAACATTTTCTATATATATATATATATTTAATATTTAATATTAGATCCAATCGACCAAGACATCCACCTCACTATAATCAAATGAGACATATTGTTTCAGAATTAAGAGCAAGTCCACATTCATGGCCTTTTGTTGAAGCAGTTAATCCTGATGAAGTAACAGATTATTATGATATTATCAAGGATCCAATGGGTAAGTTTTATTTTGATATACATGTCATATATATATATACTAATATATATATATATATATTTAGATTTACAAATGCTTGATCAAAATGTTGAAAATGATATTTATGATACAATGGATGAATTTACAAAAGATGTACAAAAAATATTTGATAATTGTCGATTATATAATGCTGAATCAACTAATTATGCTCGTTGTGCCAATCGATTAGAAGCATTATTTCGAGAAAGACTTCAAATATGGACAAATGGGGATTCATAAAACTATATAACAAAATCAACTTTTTAATTTTTTTTTTTCCTTACACCATCCACATTCACTCACTTCAGAACATCAAACAACAAAACATTATTTGATATGTCATTCAATTGTAAATAAAACTTTAATATATATATAAATATTCTTTTTTTTTTTATAATAATATTAGAAATAATAATAATAAACACACACACACACACACACACACATTTATACACACATACAAAAAAAAAAAAAGAAGAATAATTAAAGGAATCTTCTTGCTACAAGTTTAACACGATTATCAAATTGAGGATTGGTAATAGGAGCATTTTTTTCATAAAATGGATTCATTAAAATCTAAATAATTAATAGAAAGGGGGAAAGGTTAGACTATTTTTCTTAAGAAAATAGATTGACTATTTTTTTTTTTTACCTTAACATAGACTTCATATACTTCAGTAAAAAAGTTTTTAATACTATCTTCAGATTTTTGATCATGTAATAACATGAATTTAACATCTAATAAATAATTTCAAGTGTCATTAAAACAATGTTTTTTCTTTTTATATAATGTTTTATATATTGGGTATATTTACTATTAGCAGTAACAAAAGCTGATACATATTGTTCATTAAATCGATCCACAGATTTCAGGTACCTAAATATATATATATTAAAATTAAATTATTTCTTAATATATATATATATATATATATATATATATTTACATTGCTTGTGTATTCCATTGTACTTCTTCTACAACATCAAGTGCTGCATGAACAATAAATTGATTTAAATGTTTATGGTCATCACGCTATACTCAAAAAAAAAAAAAAAAAAAAGAGTGAATGAATATATATATATATATATATGGAATGAAATGAATTCAACTCGTGTTTTTTTTTTCTTTTTACCCTACTATTATCAATTAAAGAAGAAGATCTTGATGATGGTATAATATCAGTTTCATAAATGGGGTTATCTGTTGCCCCTACAATGGCAAAATAATAAATGGACATGAAGAAGAAAAAGAAATGAGGGGAGCTTTTTTTTTTTTTTTTTTGGTTGTATGCTAAAAGTGGTAAGAAAAGAAAAGGGGGGGGGGAATCTCTAATGCGGTATTTGAATGAAAAAAAAAATAATGCTAAAAAAGAAATTTGGTATAATAATGAGGGGTGGGTAGGGAGGGGGGGTATTATAAAAAAGTAGAATTTCTTAAATAAATGAAGTAGTATTCATTCCATGAGCAAAATCCATTATCAAAATGCGTTGATCTTGACTTGTACTAAGTAAAATAAAATATGAGTGAACAAAAAAAAAAAAGTTTTAAATAGGTTGTAAAAAAAAAAAAAAGAGTGAGTTTTTTTTTACCTGATAATTTTTGTTTCATCAAACATAACATCAAATACCCAACTTGAATGACAAGATTGAAAATGATGTAACATTTTTCCTGTATGAATATCCCATACACGAATACTTTGATCATAACTACCACTTACAATTTTATCTTGATCAAAATGTAATGCTCTTACAAGTCCTGTATGACCTTTAAAAAAAATAATAGTTTTTTTTAGATAAACGTAGTAAAAGATATATTTATTCACATTCTTACCAGTACATGTTAAAATACATTCACCCGTTTCTAATTTTATCAAAGAAAAATTAACTTTCATTAGTTGAAAGGGTTTATTAGAACAGGGAGGGGGGGTGGAAAAGTTGTTTTTTTTTTTTTTTTTACCTGCATTCCAAACTTTGATTTTATTATCATTACTTCCACTAACAATTTTTTTACCATCAAAACGAATACAGGCTAATCCACGTGAATGACCCACAAAATCACGTAAACATTGACCTGTATCAATATCCCAAAGTTTAATAATAGCATCTCCTGAAGCAGAAACAAGTTTGGATCCACGAAATTGAATAGCATTTACAGGTCCACGATGACCTTGTAATGTACGAATAAGTTCACCATTTTCACGATTCCATATTCGAATTGTAGCATCTTTAGAACAACTAGCAATAATATGTTTATCAAATCCAACATCAAGTACACCTGAAGCATGACCATGCATTCTTCTTATCATTTCAAATGTATTCATATTCCATATTAAAATAGTATGATCCGATGATCCAGATACCATGATTTCATTATCATATTGTAAACAAAGAACACTGGCATAATGACCTGTTAATGTTTGAGTACATTCACCTTTCATATTCCAACATTTAATAGTACGATCTCGACTTCCTGTTATAATTTTTTCATGATCAAATTGTATACAATAAATACTATCTGAATGTCCAATCATTGTACGATCTTGTTTATCACCATTTTTCCATCTTTGATCCAATAAATAACGTTGTTGATATAAATAACGATAATTTGTTGTTGTTATAATAGAATGTCGTTTTTTTGTATTATTCCAATGAGGATGTGTCATATATAAATTACGCCATAAAGTACTATCTTGTGAAATAGAATACCAATAAGATGAAACTTGATTAAGAATTAAAAGTGTTTTATAATCACAATAATATAGAATAGAATGGGCTATTTCTACAGGTAATTGTCCAATATAATCTAATATAATAATAATAATATTAATAATAATATACTTATTAATTCATGATTTTTTTTTTTTTTGGTACCTATTTTTTCTTCTAATAATCCAGAACTTGCTCTTGATAAAAGTGATAATTTTTGTTGAGATTGATGAAATCCTTCATCAATAAGAATTTTATCTATACTCATATGACTATCATATTGATTTTTACTGTTACGAGTATTAGGAGGTATAGAAGAAGAAGAAGAAGAACAAGTTGTTATTGATAAAGTAGAAGGTCTTTCTTCTGTTTTTTCATTCACTGATAAAGTTGAATTGGATGAACGTAGAGTTAAAGTAAATGTAGAACGACGTAAACATCGTAATAATCGTTGTCTAATGGAACGTGGTTGTATTATTGAATCTTGTGAAAGCATTTTTTTCTTTTCTTTCTTTCTTTTTTTTCTTTATAAAAAAAAAAGAATGAGAGAGAGAGAGAGAGAGAGAAAGAAAGTGAATATATAATATTTATGAGTCCAAAAAAAAAAAAAAAAAAAAAAAAAAAGAGTGAGAAAAAAAAGGGGGTTGTTTGAGGGTGGGGTATATATATATATATAAAAAGACCCAAAAAAAAAAACAAATATATATATAAAGAAGTATATTATTATTATTATTATTTACAAGAAGAGTAAGCACACACAAAAAGGAGAGAAAAAAAGAAAAACTTATTTTATAAACAGTTTTTTTTTTTTTTTTGAGGGGGGGTTACTCTTTTTTATGTTATAGGCTCAAACTCGTCAACTTGCCACAGTAAAAAAAAAAAAAAATATTTTATTCCCAATTGGTCTCCGTTCATGCAGCTCTTTCAAAAAAAAAAGGGGGGGGAGGGGGAAGATGAAAAAATGCATAAACCTCTTTTCACTCCTTCACTCTAAGTTATCTAAACAAGTAACTCATCTCTCTCTCTCTCTCTCTCCCATTTATTTTACTATGATTTCTTCCCCTTATTTATTCATTTAAATGACACAGAGAGCAGAGGAATCAAATGGATCCCGGTCCACTTTCCTAGATAAGTAATTTCCTACTAGTTTAATTTAATCTTTTGATCAGCAGTTTATTATAATTTATGTTGAACGAGTTATGGGGTTACGTAAAAACAATCATTTCTCATCCCATTTTAGAAACAATTTTTACTAATAGTTTATATATATACCTTGATCTCCTCCTTTCCCTCCCCCCTCTCAAAAAAACCTCCTCTTCTTCATCAGCCTCTTCTTCTTATTATTCTTGGCATAAATAAATGTATAGTTTTTATATATATGAAGATCATTTTCATTCAATAATTCTTGTTTAGTATAATAATTATTAAAAGAACTTTAAATTACGTTGATCTATTTATAAATTCTCTAGTTGTTTTTATCATTTTTTAGGATTCCATTGAACATTAAATATAAGTAAGTTAGGTGTAAAATTATGTATTTATTTATATAATAATAATGTTAAGATGGTTCTTATCAAAAAAAATAAGAGTGATGATTTATACTACTTGAATTATATTAACAATAGATTGTACGTAATTAAAGATGAAAAAAGCGCCACTCTCTCTTTTAAATATTAAACTCTGAGATGCATATTTAAAGTTTTATATTCTTATTTTCTATATGCATTTGAGTCTGTCCTCTTTAAAAAAAAAAACCTTTATTCTTAACTATTAAATTATATATATTCACAACATATTTAAATTGAAAAGTTGACGCATTATCAATGGAAATGTCTTGTTTCCCTTCCAAAAAAAAAAAAAAAAGGCCGGTTAAAAATAACCCCGGAAATCAATCCAACCTGTCAAAAAAAAAAAACTTAATAGAAGTAGTAGTCACCCTCTACTTCTCCGCTTCAAAAAGTAAAATTTTTTTTTTTTTTTATATAAATTTCATCTCTAAGCATTTTGTTTTAATTTTTTTTGTTTCCCTTTTTATTACTCTTTAAAAAAGAATTTCGGTAAGTTTTTTTTATTTAAAAAAGTTTTTTTATTAAAAGTTTTTTTTTATGGGTAAATCAATATGATGTTTGTAATTTGCGTTTGACAGACATTTCACCGTGCACTTTCGCCGGTGCAATTATACGGGAAATGTTATTATGAAACAAACTATTTTTCCTGATTGTTTACCCAAAAAAAAAAAGCATTTTTTTAATCAAAAAGAAAAAGAATGTTTTGAATTAACATTGTAATGATTTTTTTTTTAGAATTGTTTTAATAATATTATTTATTCGAGGTTCACTGAATGATTTCTATTTTCGAATTTAAACAGGTAATTGTCTTGTCCTTTTTTTTAACAAATATGAAACAATGAAAAAAAAAGTGAATAGAGAAATTGAAAGTGATGACTTTATATTTGCTACTACTGAAAGATAATGACGACATTTTTTCCACCAAGATCTCTGATCTATTTTTCTATTCAATTTTTTTTTCATTGTAATTTGGGATTATTACAATTTGTAAAAAAAAAAAAAGTGATCTAATCAAGGTTTTTTTTAAATCTTTTTTTTAGGTAAATATAATATTAGAAAATTTGTTTTTTTTTATATATATAAATAAAATTGTTATACGTACTGTAATTTTTTGTTTTTTTTTTGTTAAATGAAACTCTATATAAAACTTTTTATTATAACTGTGATTAAGTATTGAAAAAAAAAATAAAGTTAAGAGTAATAAGTCTTTTGGGTAGAGGGGGGAGTAGGTAACAAAGTTTCTTTTACCTTTTTGTTACATTCGGGTGTTCATATATTTTTACATGGAATGGATCCTTTTTGACAGGATGCACAAGAAGAAAGTTAAATATGTATAAATATTGTTTTGGCTTGCTCTTTTTTGTTTTGTCTACTATGTAAAGAAGAATTTTTTTGTGTTAAAAATAATATTACCATGTTCTTAATAGAGACATTGTCCTTCATCAAAATCTTTTATAAAACATAAAAAGTAGTAACACCAAGAAGAACAAAATAGTTTTATTTACACCCTCAAGAATGGAATTACTTTTTATTCACAGATACGTAGATTATTATAAAACTTTTCTTTCTTGAAAATTTTTTATATAGGAACATGATGGTGTCTAGCTTCATCATTTTAATGCACACACACACACAAAAGGTTTTAGTTTTATTCATTCAGTCGCATACAATCTTTAATTATCTATTAATTACCGGACTCACATATATCTTATAGGGCATAATTCAAATGATGCTAGTCAGATGACTTTCTCTATCACTTTTATGACAAAAGAATTTTGAGTATTACCAAGACAACAACGAAAAAAAAAAAAAAGTGATTGGGATTTATATACCTAACTATTGCAATACGATAGAGTTGAAAATTTCTGTTTATGTATTATGGAAAGATGAAGTGACATTCGTTTATAGACATGTATAGTCGCTTCCTTGCGGTATGGGGGGGGATAAGAAAAATACGTATTAAAGTGGGTTTAAAGAGCTTTGATACCATAACTTACCACCCCCTCCCCCGTAACGGGGAAAAAAGTTTGGTTGGAGTACGTAGTCGGGAAGAAAGGAGATAATGGTTATAACTAAAATATATGTTTGGAGGGGATATGATTGTAGTTGCTACCTTGAGGGCTTTTTCATGTGCTAATTTTTCAACATAGTTATATGTGTCAACCGAATGACTTATAGTCTGTCAATTTCTTGGAGAACATGAAATAAAGCGGGCCAAGAAAATGGATTCCCATTTACCAAGAGTCAAACCAACTTCGTAACGTGGCAACCATGATCTATAGGCTGTTGAGGTGAAACGAGGTTTGGTAAAGGACCAAACACATCTAGTAGTTTTTGTAGATGGTGTTGCAGAAGTGAGCAGATGGTATAGTGTTCTCTGGTAGCTTTACTGGTGCTCCACAATGACAGTCATGTAACGAGTATGAAGGAAGCCAGTACGTACGTCATTTGATTAGGCGATATCGATCCCTTGAGGTAACTGGTGGTACATATAAAATTGGATCAATACGGCGGTCAATACGATATAATACCATTTACTTGTCCTTTTTTTTTTTAAAAAAAAAAAGTCATTCTTTATTGTACTCGAAAGAAATCAAAGTGATCAGATATATATGAATTTCATTACAGACAATTCTTTTCGCATAACGATACTACGTAGTAGATGCATATACACATTCTATTATACTGAAAAAAAAAATGATTGTACAGACTGTATTTCTTTTTTCACTTTGTTGTTGTATTTTATTTTCGTTGAGGTAATGTAAAAACGAATTGCTGGTCAGCAGTAGAAAGACTTATAAGACGACGGGTTGTAACTTTGGGGCATAAGTATTTATAAAAGCAGTTGAAAACTTGGATTTTTATTGGATTTTTATTGGCTTAGCTTAACATGGTTCTGTTTATCTCTCTTGTTCTTCTAACGATATAAGTATACTATTCTTGTTAAGAGAAACAATGAGTTATTTTCATATCTATACTAGTGATTGACTCTTTACGAGCAATGGAATTGACAACCACTGTTTCAACGCGACTGATGTGTTTGGTGTATTTGGCTTTTTTTTTTTTCACTTTATGAAAAAAGAATGTTAAACAAAAGAAGAAGGATTTCTACGACTTTCTGGTTATTGGGATGAATCCTGATAATTTAAACAACTCTTCTTGAGCACAGTGTAGAGTCATGGGAATGGGTTGGTTGAATTACTAATCCATTATGGCGATTTACTGTACTTGTCGCATTTTTTGTCTCGTTGTGTCATTTACCTCTTCTACGAGTACTTTTTTTATGTAAAGATGAGTTCTCCTGTTTTAATAGGGTATTATTCAATGTTTATTATTGTTTTTTTTTTTTTTTTGTAATGAGAGATTAATATTCAATTTATTTATTATATAAATTACACTATTTTATTTCTTATAGAGAGCCACTTAATATTGGTCAAGAGTTGGATTTAGCACGCAGTTATTACATATTATATCCTCAAATCATATTTAATACTAAATTGTAAACGGTTTCTTTTCCTACTTTTAATTTATTATCAGACGCGACTAAAAAAGAAAGTCTACGTATATAATTTTTATGGATATTAAAATCGGTTTGTAGTAGTATACTATATATGATTATGATCTCATCATTCATCACGTACGTATATCATTTTTGACAACACACAAGTATGTCCTTAAACTTATAACTTATAAAAACTACTTCTCTTTATAACCTAATAAACTTTTTCACAGACTTTATAATGATTGATTTTTTTTTATTTGGCTAGATATACTAATTCAACGGAGTAAATAGTGTAATAATCTAAAACATTTTTATACTAACACTATTACCCTTATTATCATTGTTGTTATTATCGCTACTATTATTATCATTATTATTATATTATGCCATACGTAGTGTCACAAACAGCCTTGCTACGTGATCTTATTGGCTCACGTAATGACATATTTCTAGCAAAGCAATGCCACATTTCTGGTAGAGCAATACCTTATTTCCGCCAAAGCAATGCCTTATTTCTGGCAGAGCAATACCTTATTTCTGGCAAAGCAATGCCACATTTCAGGCATTGCTAATAGTATAAATATCTCACAATTCTTTCAAATAAAGTTCACTATCTTTACTTTTTTTAAATCTTTTAGTTCTTTAACAATTAAATAATTGACCTGGCAATAGTTTTCTTTGAGCATAAAGTCTCTTAAACTCATTATAAGATTTATCTTTTGTGGATCCTATAAACGTAATATTCCTGACCATTATAAGAACTCCCACAAAACCTAAATTTATATTCAGATACAACTAATACGTGCATAACTTATTATTTCTTCTTTATTTTATATCTTTTATTTTATGTACAATTGCTCATTGGCACTTTGTCTTTTATCAAACAACCTTCTGGTCAACCGGTGTCATAGCCAAAACAATTCTTCACCTACGTAAAATCCATTTGGAACAGCAACACATATTCAGTCTACATGCTTAGTTAATCATATTCTTACATTATTTCTTTAATAGCTTAATAGTTTTTTTCTTATCTTTTAGTACTTAGTTAATGTATATAGATTATTTTTCATCACATCCCTATTTTTGGGACAATAAATTTTCTTCTACAAAATATATATATGTACAAAGTACTCCAATCACATATCGAATGCTTTACAAGATCTAGATAGTATCAAGGGTGCAGAAATACTGAACTAAAGAAACATAACCGAATATGACTCCCCTTTTTTTTTTCTAATATATCCGTTCTTCTTGCTGTTAGCTATAATATCTGCACTCTTTCTTCGGAACGCTTTTTCTCTTCCCGCCGCCAAGTTGTTCCCTTGCATCTTATCCCTTTCTGCTAAAATTTACAAAACTTTTTTGCACAATACCATTCTATATTTGTAGTATTTGATAATAATATAATATAAATGTAGTATACTATGAGCTGTAAATGTAATATGGTTAAAAGATGGAAAGATGGCTAATTTCGCATTTCTGATAATCGTTCTAGCTTTGGCCCTTCAAAACAATTTCTTGTACTTAAACGGGATGCATCGATGTACATTTGATATTTTCAACTTGTTTATAATGTCGTTAATGACTTAGTATATTCCTCTCACTTTTATATATATATATATATTTAGGCATTCCGTGCACAGTGATAGGAGTGCGAGTACTCGCATGGGTATGTATATATTTGTATTTTAATATATTTAATGGTTATGTTCTACTATACCAGTATAAGCTTTTTAGAAATAGTTAGTACTTCATCGATAATAAGGATCGAGCGGCTCTCTATAAGAAATAAAATAGTATAATTTATATTATAAATAAATTGAATAAAATTCTCTCATTACAAAAAGAAAATAATAAACGAATAGCCTATCAAAAAAGAAGAAAGTATCTTTACATGAAAAAGCGTACTCATAACAGTTTGATTGAATAATGATTAGGCCCAAGTCTTGGTCTATTAAGTAAATATCATATTACAACAAAAAACTCTTGATTCTCCTGAAAAAATAAGAATAACGTACGTATGTGAAATATTATATTTAATTTACGTAGAAAAAAAAAATACTGTATAGAAATAATAATAATAATTATGCCTATTTAATTGTTAATTATAAAATGAGCTTGATGAAAAACCACACTTATCAATAATAAGGTAAGACTCAGTTTTGATTAATAATAACAATCAAGGAAGAAGTACAGAGTTGGAGCTACAATTTCCATTATTGAATACTTTGACGTACTAGCCTATAATCTTGTACCATCCACAGAAAAGAAAAATATGGGGAGGGGGGAGGTTACAACTAACATTGACAGCAGCTCCGGGTTGAAGTATTTTGATTTAAAATACTAACTATATTCATATGTAGCTTACAAACTGTTATCTATATTAGGGAATAGTATATAAAGTAATAATTAAGTATTCGACGCTATCCATTTTTATTGTTGCAAGATGACAATCCTATTACACCACTTAATCTCTGTTGTACAAAACTTTTATATAGGAAAACTCTTTTAGTCTTTTTTTCTTTTCTTTGTTCAACGTTATTATATAATGAATTTATTGTAACCTCTCTTCTTATCTATAAAGTAAAACAGGTTTGAGTGAAGTATAGAGAAACGAAAATCAAACATTGCCTCAATTTAAGGAAGAAAATAATAATAATATAGTATCTTTTTAGTGCATTGTATTTAATATCAACGACCAAGGGGGGGGATGGTTATGTTATATCGATCGAGAAGATAAATTGAAAAGGCTCTACGTATTATTTAATAATATATGATACGTAAGCAGCAAGGAAAAAAGGGAATAAAGTAAATAATGTTTTTGCCAATAAGATCAGTGAAAGGGACACAGTAGTGATACTTTAATATATCTCATTACTATCTAATCATGTCTTTTCATATAAAAAAGTGTCTCGAACGTAATTGAAAAATTGTGACAGACATAAAATTTGTCATCTATAAATTAAATTAAAGGTTAAATTGAATCTCGAAAATAATAGTAATAATATATTTTTTATTAATTAATTTATATAATAATACATAATTTATATTATTTCATATTTATTTTACGTACTTCCCCCAAATCTCATTCATACAAAGTATATTTTTATTTTATTATACATATACGGTTATAAATGTGTTAAAATATCACGATGTTTCTACTCTCTTTGTGCAACAAAAACTGGACACGACGATTAATTAATATTAAACCTCCTTCCCCCAGACACTCACACACCGAGAGTTATCCACCAGAAAAACTCATATGAAAATCGGACCCTTACTTTCGTACAACCCAAGTAAGTTATTATATAAGAGCGCATTAATATAAGTGTTAAATAACATCGTGTTACTTTAATCAATTTACAATATTGTTTCTCATTTTGGATCAGTATATTGTCTTATACAATATTTGGTTAAACTTGTAACTTTTTAGAATTTTGATTCTTTTCTTTTTTTAATGGTGAAACATAATAATGTTAGTAATTGAAGAGAGAAGAAGACAAAAGAATTATGAAATCGAAAAAAGTGGGGGGGGGGTGGGGAGGAGATTGGAAGAATAAAATATATTCGTGTAATAAAATGCCAATCGAAAAACAATTATTCTGGCCCGTCATACCATAAATAACACAACTTTTATCATTATCATTACCATTCAATACCACTTTAACAATTAATCCAAGTCGAGGCACAATCATATCACAAATAAATACGGCACATGAGGTTTATATAATGACTTGTTTTTAATAAATTTTATTATTATTATTTTTTTTTTGGGGGGGGGAGGGAAGGAATACAGAAAAAAATTAATTTTTTCGCTTATTAGACCCTTTCCTTCCAAATAATGCTTTTCGAAGTAAACTTCCTGTAGTAGATGATCTTTCATCATCACGCATAAGTCGAACTAAATCTTCCATTGGAACGTTGGCTACTGCTTTCCAAGCATGGAAAAGATCTATTTCATGCTGTAAAGCTTGTGCTGTTGTCTTTTTTTTTTTTTTTTTTTTTTTTTTTTTTTTCAATTTGTTTAGTTAAAATAACAACTTTTATTAGTCAATGAGTTTTTTTTTTTTTACAGACTAGTTTCACTTTCTACATTTTTTTCTCCATACCTGAACATCCGACCATAATTGGTGGCTTGGGGAATCTTTGGTGCTTCGTTTAGCAAAATGATATGCATTCTTATATAAAATAATAATTGTTAAACAAAAAAAAAATTATAAAAAAGTTTTTTTTTTTTTTTTACCTTGATATATTCAGCTTCTTCTCTATAATTTGAATGGCTTAACATGGCATCAATAGCCTCATCATTTTCTATACTTTCTGTAAATTTATATATATATATATATATATAATATCACATAAAAGAGAAAAAAAAAGTTAAGTTATGCATAAGCTAATTTTGATTTGTACTACATTATTTAAATGCATGAAATAATTTTTTTTTTGTTGACCTTCTGCAACCCCATGTTTAGATAATTGTTCTCTTAATGAAGCCACTGTACGTTGTAACTGTGCCATTGTACTTGACATTTCCTGCACTTTGGCAATATGGGTATCTTTCAATGTTTTGATTTCTATTTGTAAAAGTTCTTTATCCTTTTCACATTGACCTAATAATAATTTTTTTTTGGTATAGTTATAATAAAATATGGTACGGAATTACTATAATAGTTCATATTTGAGTCATAGGTATATATATATGTGTATACATATGACAATAACAACAAACAGTACTGAATTGTTTTATCACTACTCGCCAACCTTTTACAGATGTTTGAAAATTTTCTCTTTCATTTTCTAGTAAACGACATTTATGGCGCCACGTCTGTTGATCATGTATTGCTTGCTTTAATTCTTTCTAATATATAAAGTTTTCCTTATGATTATCAACAATCGTATTATTGCTGTGTATATATGCATAATGTTTTTTCCCTTCTTTATTCTTATTCTTACTCTACCTCCAATTGTTGTATCTTTGTATTCTTTTCGGCTGCTGCTTTATTTTCAATTAAGGTACGTGCTAAATTATCCGGTGGCTATACTTTTACAAAAGTAATAATAATAATAATTTTTAATATTCCATGATTAGAAATCAATTTGTTTGGAACGATAATTATATATATATATATATATGAAACCAAAAAGAAAATGTTTTGTACAAGTTGATGCTGAGGTTGCTGAGGTTGTTGATCGTTTTTATATAGTAAACTGGCTAAAGAGCATTGTGAACTTTTTTTTTTGCATAAAAAATTGGTAAATATTTTTTTTGTACGCCCCATATGTTTATCATCACTCTGTTTCTTCTGTAGGCTAATGTTCTAACCTGTTCATTTCTACTGCATTATAGTTTACTTCTTTACGTTTCACAGTAAATGGTGCAACTGCACTTCTTGATCGACGTGGTGATGGATGATAATTATTGGTCATTGTTGATAAATAAATGAAATGCAACAGTACAAAAAAAAAAAAAAAGGGGATGTAAAAGTTAAGGGAAAAATGGTATTATTATAATAATATAAAAAAAAGAGAATAATGTTCCGAGATATATAATCATGCAACGTCACCTCTTCCTCACTCTCACTCTTTCTATTAATTCTTCGTGTTTTTAAGCATTTATGTTTTTGCATGTGCACCTTCCGGTGGTGTAACGTACCAAAAAAATTTTTTTTTTGAAGTGTTTTATTTTATTTTATTTCCATGGAAACAAATAAATTAACATAAAACAATAATTTATTGGTATCATAGTTACCAACAATAACAAATGGTAACTAATATACAAATCCAAGGTAGTAACCATTTTCGGGTCAACAAGCGAAAAAAAGTATCGATTTTTATGCCTGTAAAATAAAAGTAAAGTTCATGCTATTTGTGACGTATACCCTATCAATTAAGCGAAAAAAAAAAAAAAACGAGATGCATAGGCGGAGGATGAATCAAGGTGGCTCCGAGTTGAAAAAAAAAGCAGATCCAAATAATTTTTTTTTTTCCATCCAGTTGATCATGGTTATTTGAGGAGAAACAAAATAAAAAAAAAAGGAGGTGCAAAAAAGGATGAGGAGTTATTGACAAAATTAAGTAAGAAGGATTCATAGTAAAATATATTTCAAAGGAGAGTGACGAAAATTCATATATAACTAGTTTATTAGATATAATACAAGTAATAAAAAAAAGAAGGTCACGGTTTTAGTTAATAGATAGGATGAAAAAAAACAGAGAGAGAAAAACAATGCATAAACAACACATAAAATTGCATGACTCAGCAATAGATTAAAAGAAGTATTATTGTCAAACAAAAAAAAAAAAAAAAGAGGATTGAAAGACAATAGTGAATAAAATGAAAATAACTTTGCTCTTTATTATTTTAAAACACTGATAATGCATTCCAAAGCTCTCTCTCTCTTTTCTGAAAAAGAATTTTGTATTTATTTAAGCAATATTAAGATTATCAAAAAAAAAAAAAAAAAAAAAAAAACGTTTATACACTACCAAATAAAAAAAAAAAGCAATTCGGACCTGCATTATTATAAGCGAAAAACTTTTTTTCTTTCTTGCAAACAACCAAAAGAAATTTTTTTTTTTTGGTGCCTGACTGTTGTTGCTTTCTTCTTTCACTGTCCTTCTTCGCCCTTTCCCAACAACCCTCCCCCAAAACCGTCTAAAGGTTATTTTCCTTTTTAAACTCTTCCGCTCTTGTTATATTGTTGGTTTTTTTTTTTTGCGACTCTCATTAGTTCTTTCATTTCATTAAAAGAAGTAAAAAAAAAAAAAATTATAATAATGGATGTTCAAGGGTATATGCCACCACCACACCACCGACCTGAGGATCCGCAAGTGTTACATTATGCACAAGTTAATTTGACACAAAATAATAATAATACCAACAAGTCTCATGCATTGCCTCCATTGACAAGCTTACCATCTCATGTTGCCAGTAATACTGAACAGAATTGTAATGGTTCGGTAACCAGTGAAGGGCGGTCATCCTCACCTTATGCATCATCTCAGCCCCTGAAACAACGAGACACTGAACTTTCAGCAATTCCGGCATTTGTTTTCGACAAACGAAAGAGTAGTCCGGCGGTCTTGGGGTTGCCGTTGGGACTGAACGACGAGGCACAAGCACAACTGAGCTTGCATTTATCACAGCAACGTAACTCTATTGAGGCTGCTATGCTGCTTGCCAATTTTAATCGATTACCTTCTACCCCCGCTGCAAATAGTACAGCGGGTGATGATGATCATGACAAAAAATACCAATTATCATCAACATCAACATCATCGACGAGAGCAATCAAAACAGAAGAAGATGGTTCTGGTAATTTTTTTTTTTTTTTATATATACTTATGTGATATAAATCAAAACAATTTTTTTTTTGTTCTATCAAAGAAAATTTATGCGCATAAAAAAAGAAAAAAAGAGAGTATATGTGTGAGAAAAGAGACGGAAAAAAAAAGAGAGAGCTTAATTTTCTTTTTTTTTTTTTTCAACAACTATAATAATAATAATCCCTTATTTTTTCTTTCTTTCTATGATATCATTTACTTTTTTTTTTGTATCAATTTTCTTTTCAAAAAAAAAAAAAAAAAAGATCACAAGTCATCATCTTGGAAAGGAGATAATCTTTCAGTTGCATCAGATATTTCATTTCCTTTAAACAACAAAAGTAATCGACCGCGAAGGCATTCATACGATGTTAGCATGACATGGGCATCTTTACCTTCAGACAGATCTACATTTTTACAAGATCTTTCCGCATCATCCTCATCTTCATCCTCATCTTCATCGCTTATTCATCCTCACCATATTCATCCTTATCAACAACCACACCATCCTACTGCAAAATTGATGTGGGTTCAAGGTGTTTCATCACCACCTATGTTACCACCACCAACTTCTGCTGCATATCCTGCCCCTGAATCGATTACAATGATTCATCCGCTATCACAGTCATCATCAGCGCCAGGTCAAAAACATGATCAACAACTTCCACAACATCCTCTTCATCAACATCCTGGCGATGCAAATGTGTCACATCCACCATTACCACCTCCTCATCAACATCCACATTACTATTCGTACCATCCTCATCCTTACATGCATCATCCAGGTGCTCCACCTCATCCATCGTCATCTACACCTCAATCAGGAGCCGCAAATACATCATCAGTCCCAGTCCCAGTAACAGCTGCTCCACCACCACCCGGTCAACATCCACATTACTATTATCAACATATTGGCAAATTACCTTTACCTATTCAAATGGATGGTATGATTCATGCTCCACTGCCTGGTCAATTTCCACCCATGCCAACGGGCGCTGTGCGCACACCTACAAGACGAAAGAAAAACAGAACGGAAGTTGATGAAGATGATATGTCAACGGCTGTGGAACCTGGTGATCCAGATTTCCCTGATATGTCACTCAAAGATATTGAAGCTGCTCGTGTTGATCCCGACGCACGTCCACGACGACAAAAATTACGTTATGTTGGTGATAAATATACTCCTCAATGGGTTCGATATAATGGTCAATCAAAAGAAGGTTTGTGTGATACTTGTCAACCTGGTAAATGGCTTCAATTGAAAAATAGTGCATTCTGGTAAGTTATTATTTTCATTTTTTGTAAATAGAATAGTTAGAGAATCTTTTTTCTAATACATAGTATATATAAAATAATAATAATATAGGTATCATAAACAATTTTTTCATGGTATCTCATCAGTATCAGGAAAGGAATTTATGCAACCATTGGAAACACGTTGGGTTGATCAAGACTTAGTTGAAGGTCTTTGTCATCAATGTCGCCTATGGGTATCCGTTAGCAACGTAAAAAGAAAAAATAGCGTCCTTTGGTATCGACATGCTCATAAGGTAATTTATAACAAAAAAAAAACCATACGCATGATGAATAAGATAGATATTAACTCTTTTTTTTTTTTGTTCTTTATAATAATTAGTGTCATGTATATCATAAACCAAAGCCTAATGCTCCAAAACGACGTTAACAAAATTTATTCCTTTATTTTTTCCGTATCTTATCCCAAAAATATATTATTAATAACAGTAATTCATACAAACAACAATATCAACATTTAAAATACAAGGAAATCCCAAATCCAAAAACAAAACAAAACAAAAAACTATTTCAAAAAAAAAAAAAATCAAAGAAAATGTAATTTCAATTTTCTCTTATTATTATTATCTTCTATTGGCTTTAACTCTTTTAGAAATGGCTTATTCTTTTTTTCCTCTTTCACCCTTTATTTTCTTTTTCTTTTTACTTCTTCAACGATATATATTTTACCGTGTATATATTTATTTGTTTCGTGTAAATGGCGTTTATCTCTTTATCTCTCTCTCTCTCTCTCTCTATCACTTTAGCACCCTCTTTTTCTTTTTCTTTTTTTTCTATTATCTCTTTTTTTTTTCCTTTCTATTATTTTTTTTATTATTATCATTTCTTATTCTTAGTTATTCTTTCAAACCCCTTCCCTAAAAAAAGGAATCCATTCCCCATCTCATTTCTTTTTAGTCTTAAAAAACCCTTTTTTTTTTCTTTGATCTTAAAAAAAAAAATTCATTATAGTTTAGTATATTATTCCTCTTCTATTCGTAGTCAGTTATTCAGTGCCAAAAAAAAATGAAAAATAAAAAGTATACAAAATAATCATTTTTGATATCATATTATTAATTAACTTGAGTGATGATAAAAGTTGACTAATAGACCTGTCAAAGATAATTATTTATTTATTTTCTTTTCTTTTTTTCTGATCTACCTAATCATACTCCATTAATTCATTATTCCGAATTCTGATCTAGTCAAAAATAAGAAACCGCGTGATTAAAAAGCTTTTTTAGGCCATATAGTTTAGTTTCTCATAAAAAAAAAGTTATCTTTTTGTGTCAACCCATTCATCGAAAATCCACAGCATTCATCCAATTATCTTCGTTCGGTCACCATAACAACAACAAAAAAACGAGGGGATGAATTAGACTTGTAATACACTTGTGTTACAATGCACAACATCTTTTGTAATGCATATATACTGTGTGCGCGTTATTATGCTTTTAGTTATAGTAAATACTGGTATATCGAGATTGCTTGCTTATTAGGTTATTAGGTGTGAGTGTACATTCATCAATATATATCTAATAGTATTCGATTTTAATAAACACAACCCACTTACTATAATATTTATCATTGATGCACGTTGACAAATATTATGATTTATAATATGGGAAGAGTTTGATATTATAACTGATTCTTGCTTTTAAAAAACCGTGTATAAGTATACGGATGGTTAACTATGGAGACTGTGTGTCAGAGAGAGAGAATCTACTATGCTAAAAAAAATAAGCTTTCTATTTGTTGACACATCTCAGTCTATTCGGTGTAATTAGAATAAGAAACCCAGCTAATAAAAAATCCCATTAATCAAAGTTACTTAAAACACCTCTGTATATTCTAATATATAATTTTTATAATATAATCTATACCCAAAATGTTGTTTTTTTCTATATGTGTTGTTGTATGTATGGGGGGGAGAAGTTTATCATATATCTTCTAGTATGGATAGAATACAATTAAAATTCTTTCCAAATATATAAAAAATCTATCATACGTACTAAAAAGAATAAAATGAAAATCCAATTTAACATATACAACTATAAGCTTTTTAGAAGGTTAAAATGGAAACTATTTTTTTTTACGTACACCGTAAAAAAAACGCATTTAAGTAATTCTATCCAAAGAAGAAAGAAAAGTTCTAAATTCCCCATTATAACCTCATTCTCAGTATATGTAAATAATCATAATAAGAGCATGTTCTATAAGCCTTTTAAGCTGGTGAACATATTTAGAATTTGTGTGTGATGTGTGCTTACATGCCTTCTTAATAAGCGCGTGTAACAATAAAAGAAAGATGAACATGCTTTTTTTTTGCTTACCGTTTAGCACCACCATTCCACCAAAAACTATGAGAAAAAAAAGGGTAAATCTGGGGTCTTTAGTTTAAAAAAATGATGAAATAATACAGAATAAAGTAGTACGTAGCTACTCCAGTTGTCCTAAAAAGAAAATATAATTTGGTATCCAGACATGCGCTTTTTCTTAGGTAATCATCACAAAGTAAATCAAAGAGAAAAAAAGTATATTACGTACCTAACTGCTATCATTCATTAGAGAGAGTGTGTGTTCTAGAAAGCCTTTGATCTATATCGTCATCTATTTAAGAATCATAATCGAAATTTTCTTACAATTCTATATATTTCTTTTTTTTTTGGGGGGCTTTTTCTTTTATTATATTACTCGGTCACCACTCGCTCTTTTTGTCTTCAGAGACAAGAAACCGACGATACTAACGGTATATAGACAACCATACAGTTCTCCACTATTATTATGTTTTGTACCGCTACCACAAAAACAAAAAAAAAATTACAAATATGGTGAAATTATTATTTATAGAATCATTTTCTTTATTCTTCTAATTTACAATCTCTGACAATATTTTCTACTAGTTATAGTACTTTAGAATGCACGTGCTAAACTGTTTTTTTTTATTTCGCACACTAAATAATGATCAAGTAGACCCCCCCCCAAGATTCTTTCGCATTGCTTCAGAAATCTTCGAAAGTGGTGTCACCCAAATGCATTTCTATTTTTTTGAACAGGTGAGATCAAACATCTAATATATTGGAAGCTATGTGTTTTACTTGATAGAGCATGTAACGCAAAAACACGAGTAAATATTGTATATTCAACAGATTTTTTTTAAAAGTTACTAAATTTGAAATATAAGTCCTAAATTATCATTTTTTTAAGTACATAGTATGATGATATACAATGTCAAATAATACAATGTAACTAATATACTAGCTCATGTAATAACAGCAAATGTATTATTTAGTCAACACTATGATGTGTATTTAAAGAATTTTATCGTATTTGGTAGTAGAAGTAGCAATATGTATATGTATATCAAAAAAATATATTTCAAGTTTAACCACATCGACGGGGGTCTGTAGATAATTTCAAAATTTCTATTCTTTACTAATTGCAAGATATGAAAGATATAATTATTGGTTTATAAGAAGAATATGTACCGTTGTTCTATATACATATTATTTTATTTTAATTAGGTCGAAAGCACGTTGATTATATATATAGATACACTTCTTTATATGGTACATATATCTACTTACTAGTTTTTAGCGAGAAACATCGTCAAAAGCGCGCAGTTACTTTTTTAGATTACCATTATTTATGCTTCGTGTGATTGTCAACTTGATTTGTCGCGTAAAGACAAGCCTTTATTTGGTAATTGACTTTTTATTGCAGTAAGATTGCCTTATTTATCTTCAACAATCGTTTACAAAACTTTCCTTTTTTTAAAGTCATTTTTTAGTTGTTGTGAACTTTTGTTATATCCAAAAGCTGAAAATGAGGTTTGGTTTCACTGTATATGTGTGGGTATAATGTATATATATCAGTATGGTTCTTTTTATCTGTAATTACTACCATCCAATACTCAGCACTTTGAAATTCATGAACTACTCTTCTTTTTACTTCTTTACATCCAGAAATCTGGGTGGGGGGCATAAAGATTTATAGCATCGTTACATCACACACATATATAATACCTCTAATATATTACTATTATAGCTACAATATATATCTAGTTAACCGATACTCGATCGTCAATAACTTGACGTACCTTTATTTAGATTTATAAACTATTTTGGATAGTAAATAATTTTAGAATGAAGTAATTCTTTATGGGTTTCCTTTTTTATATTTAAAACCCAAAAAAAAGATACTTTACCACTATATACGATTATTATAGGGTATAATAATAGATTAATCGCTATTCTGTTTATCCGATATTTAATGAGTATCTTTGCACCCCCGACACTAGATCTAGTCTCTACTTTGAATGAATATATCTAGCCAAATAATTGACCACACATTATAAAAGTTGTATAGAATATAGTTTAGGTTATGAAAAATGTAT